>JBAMJV010004661.1:0-14181 GCA_037951105.1 Echinarachnius parma
CATCCATGATCCATCCATCCATCCATCCATCCATCCATCCATCCATCCACATCAATGATCCATCCATCCATCCATCCATCCATCCATCCATCCACATCCATGATCCATCCATCCATCCATCCATCCATCCATCCACATCCATGATCCATCCATCCATCCATCCATCCATCCATCCATCCATCCATCCATCCATCCACATCCATGATCCATCCATCCATCCATCCATCCATCCATCCACATCCATGATCCATCCATCCATCCATCCATCCATCCATCCATCCATCCATCCATCCATCCATCCACATCCATCCACATCCATGATCCATCCATCCATCCATCCATCCATCCACATCCATGATCCATCCATCCATCCATCCATCCATCCATCCACATCCATCCATCCATCCATCCATCCATCCATCCATCCATCCATCCATCCATCCATCCACATCCATGATCCATCCATCCATCCATCCATCCATCCATCCATCCATCCATCCATCCATCCATCCATCCATCCACATCCATGATCCATCCATCCATCCATCCATGATCCATCCATCCATCCATCCACATCCATGATCCATCCATCCATCCATCCATCCATCCACATCCATGATCCATCCATCCATCCATCCATCCATCCATCTATTTATCTATCTATCTAGTAATATTATAAATAGTGCAAATCACCATGGTTAAAGTGCTCGACTAAATAAATAGGAGCAATTGTACACCAATGTTTATAACGTTGTAGTTAGATAGTATAATGAAGTCATACTACATATTGTTGTACAATTATATCTATCTATCTATAAAACTATTTATAGAAGAATCCATGGGAAGGCGTTAGGGGAGTTGGCGCAAGAAACATATTATGCGCTAGATGCGTGTATAATTCATGGGCGTCAACTGAGGCGGGGGACCGGGGGGACAAGTCCCCCCACATTTGTAAGTGGAGAGGATTGTCCCCTTCACTTTTTCATAAAATAATGTACGTTTGATTCCATAGTTTACACTACATATTATGTGAAATTTCTGTCTCGGGTATACATGCACAAATTCAAGCCAAAATGTGCAAAAGCTCCTTACAGTGGGAGGGGGACAAACCCTCCCATGCTCACTTCGCTCCCTCATAATGTACCCTTTCCCCCCCCCCCCCCCCCCCCCCACACACACACAAACACACACACACACACACCGTGACACAAACACGCACACACACACACACACACATCATGATGCACACACACAAACACAACTATTCACTGCACACGCATACACCAAGCTCGATATGAGAAGAAGAACTAAAAGTGACACTGAATACATGTTGTAGGTTGAAGACAATCTTTTGAATTTATATCTAATTGAAATAAAAATAATACGGTACATCTTTTTTCCCCTGCATAATATAACTTACTAGTTAACCATAATATACTTTCATCAAACACACCTCATTAGAGTAAAGCTGATTGACAGATGATGTTAGTATCTTCGACATTAAACAAATGGCGAAAGTAACTTTGCCGTTCGGAAGCTTTAAAGATAATGTCCTCCGTTTGCAGACATTTTAAAGTTCTGTAAAACATCCTATGAGACGCAATGAAACTGCATACTGTACATCTAATTGGTGACATTTTTAAAGGACACTATATAGTGATTTGAATAATGAAAAAACAAAACACAATTTATTATTTTGGTTTGTGAACATCCAAGTAGAAACACTAGGTACAATGGAGGATCTGCAGTCTACAGACTGAATTTAATGGTATTTCAAGCTCTAAATGTCAATATAATTCCATAGAATGTGTATTATATAGTTTCGAATTTAGGCTTGCAAAAGGAGGACATTATCTTTATAAAGAGAGTGCTGTTTACTACAATATTCAGTTTGTATTCATTATGACAAACTTAATCAATTTGCTCAGTAGTTGTAATTGTTTACGATACAGTGTTATGAGTATTACATGTATATCATGTTAGTAAATAATAATAATAATAATGTTGTATAACTCGATATAGGTGTGAACACGGAGAAGTACGGTGCCTACACGGATAAGCACGGAAGCAACACGGAGGTCGCCGGAGTGAACCCGGAGTGAACCCGGAGTGAACCCGGAGCGCACTGCTATTGCACGCCGTTTCAATTGGTTTACTCCCGGCATATTCAGAGTGTTGACTGTGAGTTGTATCTGTATACTTTCTGCATCTTTATAGAGCAACTTATGCTTCTGCTGGTGAACATCACGAAGATAAAATTACTTGTTGCAGAAGCTCTCATCTTGCGAGAACATGAAATCAGGGAAGAGGGATACGAAAGAAGAGAAGTGTTAAACCTTGGCTTGCTCCTGTTGCTGCTTCCTTAAAGGGATCTACTAGGTGTAACAAAATAACTGTTATGTTTTTAATCCGTAATAACTCAGTCGCTTATGAATGGAATTAAATTAAAACTTCAAACAATGTAAAGGGATACTGTCAAATTTCCTGTGCCAAGTTTTATCAGATTTCAACCAGAGAAAGGGTGGCTATTGTCAATTTAAAATCCGTAATAACTCGGTTGCTTATGAATGGAATCAGGTCGAAATTCCAGAACTTGTAAAGGAACATTGTCAAATTCATCTGTCGAAGTTTGGTTACATAATACTGGCTGTGACAGAGAAATAGACATGACTGTCCGTGGTCGAGGTCACCTTTTGTGTCGGTGCCCTCATTGACCAAGTCTTTTGTAAGGGATGAATCCAACCAAATTGTTGTTTACTCCTTGAAATTGAATGCAGCAATGAATGGGATATATTGCTTTATCTATGGGTGCATTGGGAAGAAGGTCTCAGATTCGAACCCACTTTTTTTTTTTAATTGACAATAGCCACCCTTTCTCTAGTTGAAATCTGATAAAACTTGGCACAGGAAATTTGACAGTATCCCTTTACATTGTCTGAAGTTTTACTTTAATTCCATTCATAAGCGACTGAGTTATTACGGATTAAAAACATAACAGTTATTTTGTTACACCTAGTAGTAACTTTGTTGACATGTGCAAAAAGTGATGAAGGGTTGATGCAATGTATATTGTTGTTATCTCATATGTCCACAGGGTATTGTGTGAAAATTTCAAGTCAAATGGACATTGCATGGCCAAGTAATGAGCGAAAATGCAAAGTGATATTCACTAACTCACTTTGTACACGGTTTCAAAACTCTGGGGGAGTTTTTCTTATCTGAATACTTCGATCGTACATATCTTTGTAACGAAAGGGAAATTTGAACCAGAACGTCAATGACGTAGCGCTCATCCGGCATCTCGCAACATCAAATATCGCAAATTTCATGTGGTACACTTTTCAACTGGTCAAAAAATAAAAATGTGATGCCCTGGAAGGGACATAAAAATTAATTAAAAAAAAATAGAGTGAAAAAAATATAAATTTGACGCCCCAGAAGGGACATGGGAAAACAAATCAATAAATAAATACAAAAATAAAAAAAATAAAATAAAAAAAATAATAAATAAAAAAAAAAAAAAAAAAAAAAAAAAATAAAAAAAAAAAAAATAAATAAATAATAAAAAAAAAAAAATAAATAAAAAAAAAATAAATAAATAAAAAAATACCATAGTTAATTCATGGAGAAAAATTTCAAAATTCTGTGTAGAAGTTAGTGTACCAAAGTTAGCTCTACCAGATAAAGCAAACCAAATCAAAATCGGTCGAGAAATGAAGGAGAAGAAGCATTTTTTGTGATTTTTGGAATAAATTTGCATAAATTACCATAATTAATTAATGGAGAAAAATTTCAAAATTCTGTGTAGAAGTTTAGTGTACCAAAGCTAGCTCTACCAGATAAAGCAAACCAAATCAAAATCGGTTGAGAAATGAAGGAGAAGAAGCATTTTTTGTGATTTTTGGAATAAATTTGCATAAATTACCATAATTAATTCGGGCCGGATGAGCTAAAAACCGAAACCGGTCCCATGATTTTATTGTTAATATAAATACAACAAGGTATGAGGGAACCGCTAGAATTAAAATTTTATTTTGAGGACTTTGACAATGTTACTAAGTCCCTTTAAAACCAAACCAGGCATCTTTTTTCTCTTATGTGTATGGACTGGCTGACTTTCTCTATGTGGCGTTGATGCCATGGAACCATCCGTGGAAGGGGTAGCCTATCCGATATGCGTCGGGCTTTCTAGCAAGTACTAATCGCGTTATGTGAACGGAACCACCGATGTCCGAACCCTATCCCAACGCCTATCATCACTCGTTTACTCAAACAGTTAAGTTTCTTTTATTTACTTTGTTCGCTGTGCGCTGTGCGTACAATTTCTACGAACCCCCCGCGAAGCTCTTTCATGAATATTTATGTGACATGGACCAAAATAGGCCAATGAGCGATGAGGCTGTAAACGTCATATGAACTCTGTAGTGCATGCATGCAGTGGCCAGAGTTACACACAGCATGCACAGTACAGTGAGCTTTGTACACGCGCTGTGCGCTGTCAGAGCCGTATTTGTGTGTGTGTGTGTGTATGTGTTTGTGTGTGTGTGTGTGTGTGTGTGTACGTGTATACGTGTATACGTGTATGTGTCTGTGTATATATGATCATGTGTGCGTCGGTGTATATGAACCCACAACATGTGTAAAGGCATTGCTTTATATGCACGGGTGCACATCATAGGGTACAGCTGCAAAGCGCCCGTTGTTTGAGTTGGCCAAAATCTGTACGGCTCTGTGGCCGAGTTCACCTGTAAGGCTTATGAATAATGCATGAAAATACACTCGTCATACATACAATAAGCATATATGAATAATGATGAGTAAATGACTGATGATAGGCGGATGCGCTCCGCGCATCGGGTTCGAGATCACCGGTTTTCCGTCTCCATATTAAACGCGATTAGTACTTGCCAGAAAGCTCAGACGCATATCGGATAGGCTATGGAAGGGGTTGAAACACTTTCATCCATGATGTGTCAGTGTGTCAGTGTGAGAAGATCTCTCTCATGCGTCAAACCCCCTCGCACGGGGACTTCATATTCACGGATTCAACACGGAGTCAACACGGATGAGCTGAACAATAGAAGTTTGGTCCCCGGAGAACGCCGCACAGTGGGCCAGAACCGTTTCAAAGTGCGCCAAAATTAATTACTCATTGAAGAAGGTTAATGAAGTTCCAGTTTAAAGGAACTAAGGGTTTTCCGACCCATAGAATTCGATGGGAGTATTTTAAAATCCGTGTGACGTCATCAAAATACTGTTCTCTGATTGGACAAGGCAAATACGTAACACATAGACAGATTCATATTACACTGATAAGTGGAACTTATAAGGGGTTTCTGTACCTAAGAAACACAATTGGAGCATTTACAAATTCATCTGACGTCATCAAAATACTGTTTTCTGATTGGACAAAGCAAATATTCATTGTAACACATAGACGATTCATATTACACTGATTTGTGGAAACTTATAAGGGGTTTCTGGACCTAAGAAACACAATTGGAGCATTTACAAATTTCTCTGACGTCATCAAAATACTGTTTTCTGATTGGACAAGGGATATATTCATTGTAACGTATAGACAGATTTAAATTACACTGATTAGTGGAACTTATACTAATAATAATTATCATTATTATTAACATATAAGGGGTTTCTGGACCTAAGAAACACAGTTGGAGCATTTCCAAATGTCTATGACGTCATTAAAATACTGTTTGTTTTCATACTTTCATACAATCCATATGCTTGTCCCATCATCTTAGACAAAATGTCAGAGGACTTCTTATAGATGCTACTTGTGTCAACAAAGAAAAAAGCGTACAAATGTATCTTATGTAGTTTGCCTATTATGAGCCATTGAAGTTCTAGCGTGATATACTTCAATGGTATGATCCCAACCAGAGCGCGTTGATAGTGTTTACGCCCTCAACGTTCGTTGGTATGAGCGCACGGCGCGCTCTTTCGCAAAAAAGGGCGATTTCGGCAAAAAAAGGGCGAACATGTGGTTGGAAAACCGCTTCTTACTCATAAGGTGGCAGATGGTGGCAGACAAATTTGGTATCAAAGTAAAGCATACATTGTAAGGAAGGCAATCATGATATTTTGAGCGCAGCAATCGACAGCAATGTTGACCATTTTTGCGCATGAAAAAAAAATTTGATTTTCTCCCATTATTTGTTTGATTCTACTAAACATAAATTCCAACATAACTAATAGTTTGGCTTTAAAATGTAGGATTACTTAGAATGACTATTATAAAACAAGCATTTCAAATTTTAAGTCGATTAAGCAAGCCGTTTGGCAAATATCATGAAAAAACCGCAATATTGCATTTAACACAATGTGTTCCCTAAAATCAACATTTCTGGACTTTGTGAAGACAAATGACCCACTTAAAATAAATATCGAGAAGAAATATTGTTCGGAGATGTTCTACAGGTTGTATTCTTTGCTTAAAACATGAAAAAAGGCAATTTCATTTCCATGACCAAGTCACTATTTTGGCGCACTTTTGCTCACACCTGGCCCACTGTGCGCCGGTCTCAACACGGAGCTCCCGGTGGCTACACGGATGTCCACGGTGCTAACACGGTACCAACACGGATTGATTTAATCCGGGGACGTCTGGGGTGAAAATTGTGCCGGTTTAATTTTCTCCGCTGCGCCCAAGGATGACGCCGGAGGCAACACGGATGACGCCGGAGGCAACACGGATGACGCCGGAGGCAACACGGAGCATCCCGGACCCAACTGGGAGTACCCCGGAGGACCCCGGACCGTCAATCCGTGGTCATCCGTGTTGGCACCGTGAATGTGTGACAGGCCCTTTAGCAGTGTACGTAGTATAGGCCTACTATTGTTCTCCTTCTTTGATTGACAGGTACGTCTCCAGAAACACGATTGTAATCACAGTTTGCGCGAAGTCTTTTTCGTCGAGTAAAAGCAAGGCAACATATCGGACTTTTCGATTTGTGCGTTGACTAGTGGACTGGTACGGTGACGTCATTTTTTGAAGCAGTGCGCATGCGCATCTACGTGCCCGTAGTTCGTACCAGAAATCTAGTACGAGTAAACCCCCGTTTTGCCGTCGGTCTAGATCTGTGACGATAAGCACTATTTGGTTACGAAACACAACGTCATATACATGTATAGCTGTATACCTATTTCTTGTTTCCCTTCTGTGGTCTCTGTAAACAGGTTAACTGTACTAATGATTTAAATTAACTTGTCTATATACAGGTGACCTGTTTATAGCGTCCACACTTCTTGTCTGCATTGGGTGGTCACTATACACATGTTTGATTATGTGATTTTAATTTTATGGAGTCTGTCTATATATTATATAAGAAACCTTAATATAGCGCCCACTCCCATTGTTTCCTTTGGGTGGTCACTATACACAGGTTTGACAGTACACTGTTTTATGGAATTTGTCTTTAAAGGTCACCTGTTTATAGCGGCCACTTTTCTTGTTTTCCTTTGGTGGTCATTATACACAGGTTGGACTGTAAACGATATTTCGGAACCTGTCTATAAAGGTCACCTGATTATAGCGGCCAATTTTTTGCGTTTCCCGTTTTTGATCATTGCACATAATATTTGACTGTAAACAATGTATGGGAACCTGTCTATAATGGTCACCTGCTTATAACGGCCAACTTTTTAATTTCTATTTGGTGGTCATTATACACAGGTTTGACTGTAAAATATATTTTGAAACCTGTCTATAATGGTCACCTGCTTATATCGGCCAATTTTTAATTCCATTTGGTGGTCATTATACACAGGTTTGACTGTAAAATATATTTTGGAACCTGTCTGTAATGGACACCTGTTTAAAGCGGCCAATTGTTTATATCCCTTTGGTGGTCATTATACACAGGTTTGACTGTAATCGATATTTTGGAACCTGTCTTTAATGGACACCTGTTTATACGGGCCAATTGTGTGTATCCCTTTGGTGGTCGTTATACACAGGTTTGATTGTAAACGATATTTTGGCACCTGTCTATAAAGGTCACTTGCAATTTAGTGACAATTTAATGTTTCCATTGAGTGGTCACTATAGAGGTTTGACTTTATACGATTTTATAAAAAAAAACCTGTCTATAAAGGTCACCTGTTTATAGCGGCCGCTTTTATTGTTTCCATTTGGAGGTCACTATAAACAGGTTTGACTGTATTGATCTAAAACATTTGTTACAAAACTAATCTTCTCTGCAACTTTCGCGCGAGCACTGCATGACGTAACTGTCCAGAGACTTGAACGCGCGTCGTCGGTGTGAAATCGAAAAGGTAAAGAACAACAGTCAACGTGCTTAGTCAACTCATTGTGGTACCTCACTGGGACGACAGGTCAACGGACCTCGTCTAAGCAATCGAATCGTGATTGCAACCACGCGTGTAAAAACACTCAAAGATACGCCCCAAGTAATAACCATTACCTGATTACAGGCCTCTAAGTATTTTCATTATTATCAAATTTATATAGTGTATTCATCACGCAAAGACGCGCATACTTTCGGTCTATTAATAGTAACTTAATTAATTCAGTTTCAGTTTCAGTTTCAGTTTAGTTTATTTCATTCAAGACATTTCTTCTCCTCAGTCATATACAAACATGACAAAGTAACTCGTGACTGTCACAAACACCTTTGCCCTGTTTGTCTAGGGTTATTCATTAATACCAACAACTAATGAGCGAAAACATATTTCTATTATACCCATTTCTTTCTTCACAAAAGTCTTTTGTTTACTACACTCAATACCAAATATTTTCACCATACTACACATATCTCGTCTATTCATATACAAATAGGATAAACCAAGTTATTTTTCTGTCCCTTCTATTCTAGATAACCCACCTGAAGAATTCCACTGCCCATCTTAACAAATTAATAATTATAATTTTCTCCATTCATAATGTGTGGACGAAATTCTAAACTATTTGAAGTCCATAGGGCCACCACTGGACATGCTGGAGGCATGATCCGTAATTGATACCCATTCATCAGGGGGGGGGGGGGGGTAATCTACTCATTCATCCCCCCTGATGAATAGGTATTACGTAAGTATCGACGCCCATGGCTGGAGGGCTTCCAACATGTCCTTTTTGATGTTTCGAAATCATAAGAAAAGCCCCCGCGGGTCTGTCTCGTGACTGACGGGAGTCAACATAAACATAACTGTTATCATAAAGAATACCAGTACCATATGTCAATTTTGGTTACGACTGTAGCCCTATTCCATCACCACACAACGCTGTTTGACTTTATAATGTTCACATCATCCAAAGTGCATGGTAAGTCCGTATCATAGTTCTTATGCGATCTTTTGTCCAAATTTATTGAAAATCATATCAAATTCAATTATGTACGCTCATAGTCAAGTTTTGATGGCATACGTTATTCTAGCAAAGCATTTCTTTTTTTTCAGCAGGGCATTTTTGTTTTTACTTCCGCGTTTTGCCGAGTATTATTGTATAATCGCGAATAATATAAGTCAGCTTAAAATCATATACAATTGAAGTGAAGTTATGAATAATACTATATTATGATTTATCGGCCACATGATTCATTTTGTGAGCATTAAATTTCGCCGATTTTGTCACCGCAGCTGTATCTTGCAGTTCAAATTCGTTCTTTAGCATTCAAATTCATTTTAAAATCATTCGAAAAATTTTTTTCGCATTCGTTTGAAAACGTGTTTTTCTATTCCGTAAATTTTGTATTCAATTTAAAGCGAGAAAGATCGTGATTACATAATACCGCCTTCCGTGAAATCCGTTGGCGAAATTGAATGCAAATAACGTGTTTTTTAAATTGTGTTTTTTTTAGAGATAAAAGTATAGGTTTTCCCATCCATTTTAAAGGGATAGTTGAGTATTGGTACTTCCCGAAATGCCCCTTGACACTAAATTGGTTGGTTTTAATTCCATTTGAAAGCTCATTGAATTAAACATGTAAAATGATAGTTCAAAGATATTCTATTCATAAGTCTATCGGCCGGAGACATTTTGACTTTTTTGAAAAATAAAAAAATGCTGATAGACTTGTTTGAAAACATCTAAATTGGATTATAAATAGTTGCTGATGAGATCTCTATTTAGTCTTTATTTTAATAAAACAGTAATGTTAACCAAAGTGTTAACTGCATAAGTTTGTATGAAAAAAATGGCTGAACCAATGAGTTTTATAGAGAGCTCCCTCTTGAGTTGTAACAGCTCTTTTACAGGTTTGTTTACTTCGACGTTCGTAATTGTGTAGCCTACACCTTTCGAGCATGGTGGAGTTATAACTTTTAGTTTGTAGTGTTTGCAGGTTTTGGTTACTAAAGATTCTACGGACCCCCCACCCCCTCCCCGTTTACACAATTCTCAAACAATGGTCTCGGTCCCCCCCCCCCCCCCCTTAACAAAATGATGGGTACACCACTGACTATGTCTGATGTTATTGTTTTTCAATTATTCTTTATGTTTATTATTTATTATCATTCTTATTGTGCAGGAAATTCTGTGACGACAACAAACAAAAGGATTATCTTGTTTATCTAGCAATCATGGTATCAGGATCATTGAGGGTAGTGATGGCAGCGCTTGCATCATATCGTGGAACAGTTTCTTTCGCCGTCATATGTCTACTTGGCCTACTCGCGGGCTCGTGCACAAGTCAGTCAGTGCCTGAATACCTGGTCAATGATTACAATGCAACATGGTGCATTCCTCCCAGATGTCACTGCGAAACATATCATGTCCCTCAAGATGAGTACGGCGTCAATGGCAACGGGGCTAACTGCGTTTGTCCGGAACATGGCGTCATACCTTCAAAGGTCACCCGTGATACTATAGTTTTGAACATATTCTTCTCGGAGCCCGTCGTCCTTAGTCGCGATTCATTTCCAGAATTTCGCCAGGTGATTCGATTGAACTTGACCGGAGTACAGTACTTCTTGCCCGGTGCTTTCCATGGATTTCACAGCGTTTGTGTTCTTCACCTCAAGGGCAATTCCCAGCGAGACTTTGAAGCAAATGTGTTTGAAGGTTTGACGCAGCTGACGCTCCTGATCGTAGTCCCCACTGAAAGGAAGAAAATTCATTCGCTGGAAAATGGCTCCTTTGTCGGGCTCAAGAAACTGAAACACCTTAAACTTGCTGGTAACTCCATTTCGGCACTTGAGACGGACTTTTTTCGAGATCTGGAAGTTTTAACAACGCTGGACATGTCTGAAAACGAAATAGCCGAAATACAGTCGGAAACTTTTGTACACCTGGTGAAGTTAAACGACCTGGATCTCACGGGCAACGTAATACGGTTGATACAGCGAAACGCGTTCCGTGGTCTGACGCAACTTAAGTTCCTGCGCTTAGGAGGTAATGAACTTCGAGGGATGCCTGAGCCGACCTTCCAGGCTTGGCCTCAGATATCGAAGTCTAGCAACAATCACGTAAACATCAGTCTGCACGGCAATCCACTGCGGTGCGGGTGTCACCTCAACTGGACGTCTAGATGGTTGGACGACAACAACGACTGCGTAGGAACGTGCTCGGCTCCGCCTGAATTCCATGGCCGCACCCTCAACGCCGTCTTCGTGGAGATCGGCCTCTCCGAATGCCGACATAACAATTCGGTCATTTCCGTGAACGCGGCCGAAAACGTGGAGCTAACATGTCCAATGGGGGATATCACCTGGCATACACCCGAAGGCTACCTCCTCAAGGAACCGGGTGATATGAATGATACCTACCTCCTCACCAGCAAGGGTTCGTTGATCATCATGAATGCCTCGCCTAAAAATTCCGGCCATTATACATGCCTGTCATTGGAAAGCGACGATAGTAAAGTTTACATCTACGAGGTGTCTGTGTCCCAAGTCAATAAAAGCATTATCATTGCAGCCGCTACAGGAATCGCAGGGATTCTCGGCTCGATTTTAATAACATATTTAATTATCGGAAGGTGCAAGAAAAATCCGAATGATTCCGTACCGGGAGAAAGTGATAAATTAATAAATGACGTCCTAGGAAGTTATGGTGGAGGAAATTCCGATCAGGGTCGAATTGGAGAAGCCGGGGCGGCTAATGGGGCAAATGGGTCCATGACCTCTGAGTCTGATGACAAACTTAAGGCCATCGTTTACAACCTGACGATAAAAGCTACGATAATAGCATCAATTCACAATCCGAATAATGTATTAATCAGTCTCCAATATAATTAAAGTAACTAATTGAAGTGCAAGCTTTGGCAAATTATTATAATCCCTCCTGTCAAAGTCTAAAGAAGTAACTAAATCCATCTGTCATGCACTATAATTATACACCAGAGAATCGGATCAACGGTTATGTTGAAAACAATGGTCAGTAGCGAAGCTACGGGGAGGGTCTCACCAGGCGCGTGTCCCCCCCCCCCTCCGAATTAAACTAAGTCAATACAACATAATACGGGTACTAAACGGTGTCAAGACTTGGTAAAAACACAAGCATGACGAAATGGACTAATTCGTTTCAAGATAGAAGGAACATGTTATCGCCTATCAGCTCCTGAAATGCTGAATAGAAACCTCGGTGTGCATCATAGGATTGTATGTCAAAAAAATAATAATAACCATAATAAAAAAATAAAAAATAAGTATAGAATAAGCCATTATCACTCGTACTAAAAGCAGCACTCAAACTCTAGCTGAGGCCTTAGCAAATTAATTTGAAAAGCAAACAGTTTCAGCCTACGAAAACCCTCGCCACAGCCCCTATCATATTGCACTTTCTACATGGCGTAACATTAACCCTAAAAAGGCCGGGCTATTTGAGGTCTTCCTATACGGACGGGGGGGGGGGGGGGGGGGGGGGGGGGGGGGGGGGGGGGGGGGGGGCATTATGGCCCCCTTAAGATCTCGGCCGCGGAGCGGTCGATCGCCGTGAAAATGTGCACGCATGATAAGAGAAGTGTAAAGAATACAATGGTATTTTTTTTAATTTTTTATAATTCATTAATTTCATATTAATTCATATTTTTACCCATAAATCATATATTCTTCATAATGAAACATTGGTTATCACTACATATATTCTTTAGAGCATTTGGAATAATAATACGACAATTTTTTTTGGAAGAGCCAGGGTCTTCCTTATGTTTTCTATTGTTTTTATAATTTCTTATGTATTTCTTTGTTTTTGTATTGTATTGTTTTTGTTGTTTATTTTATTTCTAACTATAATTCAACTATTTTGAACCCCAAAACAAACATATAAAATGTAAACAAGACCAAATAACCAATGGTATACCTCTTTTTACAAAAACTGATATTTCCATAATTATGTTAATTTGTTACACAAATCACGAAATTTAGCGATTTCGAGATGACATGCATAGACAAAAGGCATGGGCGTAAATCTGTCATTGATACCCATTCAACAGGGGGGATGATCTATTCATTCACCCCCCCTGATGAATAGGTATTACGTAAGTCTTTACGCCCATGACAAAAGGTCACGTGACTTCGTAACGGTAGGTCCGATTTTGTAAACTTTTGTTTTAAAATATGTGCAAGACCCAAAAGAAAAAGTCACCAAGCAGCGGCGCGTCTTCTTACCGCGTTTTGGAGCAATACAAAACATCGTGGAGGGGGGGGGGGGGGGGGCATTATGAACCAATGAACCAAGCCCCCCCCCCCCCCCCCCCCCCCCAGGCTTGAATGTGTGTGTTTTTGTTTTGTTTTACTTGTTGGGCCGTTTTTAGTTATATATTAAAAAAAAAAAAAATTTAATAGCTTGCGGGTGCTCCGCCCCTGGACCCCACTCGAAGCGACTCGTGCTTGTAAACGCGACTCTAAGTTGAAATCCTCCTTACATGAATGAGTTTGTGAAGCTCATTGGTTATAATTCATACAAAAGGGGTTTCATAAGTAGGAGTTTGCCCACAATTTTATGGAGCGCCTTGTGTCAGTAAATTCAGTCGGTAAAACTGATTATTATATTAAGTAAATTTGATGAATTACAATTAATTCAATATTTTGATTTCTGTATATAGTCAACATTTCTATGTTATATAATTTTATAATAGTTTAAATCGGCTGGATTCGTTCCTTTTTGACAAAGTACTCCATGAAACCGTGAACATTTTTTACTTGAGTTCTAGCCATTGCAGTTGTTTTCAAGTTATGTAAACATAATAGTGCTTAATGCTT
>JBAMJV010004662.1:0-185750 GCA_037951105.1 Echinarachnius parma
AACGAATGGGCAACTTGTGATAGTCAAATCTATTACTGAGGTGGGCTCGAGATGACTATTACCCGAAGCGTAATATCACGGATTGCGTTCATCTTATAGCAAAATAAGCGAAAATCTCTTCAATATTTCATAAAATCGTTCGTAAATTTTGACATAAAAGTCAATCGACATTGATGAAGCTATATGAGCCTACAGAACCATGGCGCATCTAATACGCTTAACGTCATTGTTGATTTTGCGCATACAATAACAAAGACGCAAAACTGAGTGCGCACCAGTGCGCTGGCAGTTGCCCACGGATGTGCTTATTGGCTGTCTTGGCGTTCTTCTTCCTTTGACCTAGATAAGTGTTAGTTTTTACTAACAAGGGCGATCTCGTGACTAGAACGTGTGCGCCATATAGTACTGCACAAATTTGTTCGTGTGTGTATTTTGCTAAAACACATGATCTATGGGACGAGCGCGTAACGCACTTTTAGTGTTAGTTTTTACTAACAAGCCCGGTCACGTGATTGCGCGTGTTGTCCAGAACTATCGTTTGTCAAATTCAATGGTAAAATGATCTTATGAGGGATATAATATACAGTTGTTAACTGGTGGTGGAGGGAAAAGCACGGAATGTTCCACTCTTGAGGGATTTTAAATGCTATTGAGGGAAGAGTAAATAAGTCCCGAGACGTAGTCGAGGGACTTATTTTCTTCACGAAATAGCATTTTAAATTCCCAAGGGGAACATTCCATGATTTTCCCGACAGCAAAGTTAACAACTGTTTTATCATCTGATTGCCATGTAACAGTGCCATGTAATATCCAAAAATATTACATGGCAGCTCATGTACTGTATTTACTAAGTCAGGTGATAATATACAGATATTGACTGTCTTGAGGGGCAATATAACATTTGATATCCTCGAGGGAAGTTATATTTGTGTCGAGGGACATTATATTTTTCCGAAGCGCGTAGCACTGAGGAAAAATATAGTATTCCGAGACAAAAATATAACTCCCCAAGGGAAATGAAATGTTATATGGTTCCCGAAGGAAAAAGTCAATATCTGTTATATTATGATGACCTATATAGATACAAATCAAGATAAATATAAATTTGGTGTTGATATAAAATTATGGACAAGGGAAAATCATTAGATTAAATCGAAATCCTTCCAGTAGAACAGTGTGTTGTTATCGAAATGCTGCGCAAAATGCTTCTTTATTCGACCTTCCTTTCAAATTTACTTTCGGATCGCGCAATCTCCGTAGAAAGCTTAAAGGGGTAGTTTAGTTTTGGTAAGGCTGAACTTAAGTAGCCAAAACCTGCACAGTAACATTATAAACTAATAGTTATAACTCCACCATGCTCGAAAGGTATACAAAATTACAAACGACTAAGTAAAAAGCCTGTTATCATTCAAAAAGAGCCATTGAAACACAAGAGGGCGCTTTTTAAAAAGGCATTGGTTTCAACCATTTTTCATACAAAATTATGCATGTGATGTTTTATTGATATAATGATTAAATAGCGACATCATCAACAACTATTTAAAAAACGCTTTTGAAAATTTTTGAAAAAGTGCAAGCATTTTTTTATTTTTTTCTAAAAATCATCTAATTATTTGGGCCCCAAATAATTATAAGATCAGATATATTTATTGATATTTCAGCCGTTTCTGGGTCGATTTTGACCAAATAAAGTTTATTCTGGCATTAAAATTGCATGTTCTCTCAAATTCGACACTCAGTTTTTAATTACCTCACACAAAAATTGTGATCTGCAGCGCCCTCTCTACCAAAACTAAACTACCCCTTTAACAACGCTGCGTGTGCCAGGATGCTAATACGCGCACATTGTTCATCTTCACACACCCATTGTGACGTAAATTACGTCACCGGTCAATATAACGGCGTTATATTGACTGATCGGTCAATATAACGCTTCTCATCCTTGTAGCGATGGTCACGTGACAGCATTTTGACCAATCGCACACCAGTATCTTTATAGGTCATATAATATAAGCTATTATGCAGCAGTTGACTGTATGATTACCATTCAAGCATGTCATGGGTTAGTACATTACTTGCAGGAATCTGGTTGCTTTTACAGTATACAGACCTTGTTCAAATGTCTGCCTTTAATACTCTAAATCACATTTTGGAAATTACATTATACACAGTTTAACATTACATATACAATGTAATACAAGGATAATGTTCAACTGAACTCAATCTGTCGTATTAAAGAGGAACACGTATGTTGTGGTATAGGACAGAGGAAAACAAGTGGCCTGGCCATTTGTTCAAAGCCATTATATGATTTATCGTTGGATCTAGTTGTTTGGCTGAATACCATACATGTACATGTATATCTAAAGCGTATTTAAGATGATATTTATTTGTTAATTTGGGCTTCTATCTTTTAACTGGTCTTTCCTCTGATACTCAGATTGTATATTATTTATGTATATTATTGTTATTATGTGTTTTTTAAACATTGTAAACTAGACTCATGTCATGATGAACATGTTATGAAGGGAAATTTAGCGTAAAAGTCCATACATTATATTATTGCTTCATTAGATATAATCACGAGTCCTGAGAAATGTTGCAAAGTTTGGATTAATTAATATATTCTTTGAAATTAGAATCATTGTGTGTGTTTGTTTTACTGCTATGTGTATGTGCAAATATACCTAGGTATGTTTGCATGTCCGCATTGCAGGAACTATGTTTATTTGTAGCTCAGCGGATAAGGTATATATTTTGTCATCAGTGGGCCTTGAGGTAAGGCAAGTTTTAAGAAAAATCTGAAATTAGATTCACTGATTATATTTTCAAGTATCAAGTTACTTAGCATACTTAGTTTATTCAATTGATGGTCGCAGTAGCAACTGCAGTATACAGCGTAAAACCTTGTTTTGATATCCTTATGATTAGCATGTATAATCATTGAGTTCTTGTCTGTATTAAAGAGTATTAATCAAAATTGATTTCTTACAAATGTTTTAAAATTGTATTATCTGATTGTTTTCTTCCTTAGAATTTATATCATATATTATTGGACAACAAACTAAGAAATTGATTCTGTTAGAGAGATGTACATTGTCTGAAAATATGTTACCTATGATGTCTATCCATACTCATGATGATGAAAGTCATACTTTAATTCTACAATGTTTTTATAATGACTTGAAAGTGGGAAACACTTGCAGAATTATAACTGCAAATACATATCGGGTGTGAAGCTTATAACGTGCATCAGAAGTTTATGACAAGCTTAGACTTGTATTTTAATTCTTAATACTTGCAGGGTTTTCATGTGGAGCAGGTTTACTTTACCAGGTTGGTGAGCCTGTATTAATAGTATGGCCCTGCGTAATGTATTCATCAACCAAATAAATGAAATCGAATTATCAATGCTTGGATATATATATATTATATATTATATATTATATCAAATATTTAAATGTTTCCTTGGTTATAAACGTAAACAAACAGTGAAATTAAACTTGTATATGTGACCTTACATCACAAAACGACCGTTATGTCGCTCAGATAGTCTCTCTGTTATTAGCTAAAATATCAAATTTGGTTTAAAATATGAAATTTAGGATTGTTGTATTTTCTGAATGAAGGTAACCTAATCTGCCTTCTGTGAAATTTTGATCGTCAGAAATTTTGTTTAAATATATTTTTTCATTGAATAAAATTATCAGATATACAGCACTTGAATGGACGACAATCATTGAAGTGGCTCATTTCTCCTGTGTTTTAAAACTGCTTCAGCCATTTTCCAAATCTTTGGCGCTAATTTTCAGAGGGTTTGCCTTGTCTGAATATGACAAATTATATACCATTTTAAAGGTAATGAAGTCTACTGTATTATCATGTGAAAATCAGAATAATGATTTTCCCCGACTTATTGGTCGTTTTGTGGTGTAAGGTCACATATGCTATTCATGAATATGTCAATAATATTTAGATTTTCATTTGATCCTCATGGTTAATCATATACCAACCTATGAAATATATTTATATTTTGTTTATATTTCTTCTAGTTTTCTACAGACACTTTTGGGGAATTAATTTGATATGAAAGGACAGTATTTAGATGTTCTTCAGGACCCCAATGCAAAAATTGTTGCTATCGATTGTAAAGTTACAATGAATTGTAAGTCAAAGCATGTGACTAAATGCGCAAATCTGTCCAAATCTGGTTCAAATGTGCATATTCAAAAATGAATTGCGACTTCACATTCCGTTGCAACTCTTTCTGCAACGGGGCCCTGATGTTCTCCCATCAGGTTATAAATCTTTGTCTTCATGTACTGAGTGCATTCCACACTATGCCTAATTGTTGACTGCGAAGTGTTCTGTACTGAGTGCATTCCACACTATGCCTAATAGACCGCTTCTGTAATGTATGCAAATAATATGCGTATGACGTCAGACTCCTCGTTGGCAAGCTTAACAATAGTAACTAGGTCCGGCAAGCTCCGGCAAACTTAGCTTGCCGGACCTAGTTACTTTTGTTAAGCTTAGCAACGGGGAGTCTTACGTCATACGCATAATATTTGCATACATTACAGAAGCGGTCTATTGTTGACTGCTGAGTTTATTTCCCCTTTTCATCTCTTTGTTCCCATTGAAAGGGACAAAGAAATGTTAAGTTGTTCATCACAAGTTATGATCAGACTGATTTGCCTTAATGATAAATGTGGCACTATTCATCATTGTATCTTTTTTTCTATTACTGTTTTTAAAAGATTTTGTCGACAAAAATTACTTATGTTGAAATTACATCATATTTATTTGAACTGCTCAGTATGTAAATTATCAGCATTCATCAATGCAAATACATGTAGAAATGGCTTTCAATAAAACTTAAACGAAAACATGACAAGATGTTATTTTGTAGTTGTAAAGTTATTGAATGTCTCACTTTGATGAAGAGTGTGTATTTTTGCTTTTTTATAAAGAAAGGAGAACAAACAAAACCAGATTACTGACAGAATGTGGTACATTAAATAAAACAAAATCTTTATTTCTTGTGATTGCATTCTGGTTCACCAAGTGCAGTTAGAAAAAGTATTGATAAAATGTTAAAATGTACAATTATTTTCAGTGAGAATAGAAAAACATGGTGACTATACAAACGATTCCATTTTAAAAATCTAATAAAAAAATCAAAAACATAAATACATAATAACAACAATACCGTTCCCAGATGTATCAGTTACAATGTATAGTATTGGTAATTCCATAGAGCGGGTTATTGTGGTATACTGGTTTGGAACTTCCATTTATAATTGAGGTGTCTATCAGAGAGGCACTTTATCAATATCATTTGTGTTGATTTCAAACTGTAAAGCAGAAGATTCCTGAGCAGGCCAAAGTGCCCCTGTGGATGTTCATTACTTAGCCAAAAGCTCCCTGGGAAGTTGAAACTGCACACTGAAATATGCGGCTAGAATTCAGCAGAGTGACCTGGGGGTTGTTTCACAAAGATCCCGAGTTGAACTTAACTCTAAGTTGGACTTAAAACCTATGGAAAGCCATTAGTTTCTTTGACAAACAATTTGTAAAAGTTATTTTTAAAGGCATAAAATGTTAATTAAAATTATAAATATTTTCTATTATCAAGGAGATTTAATTTTCTTGATGTAACGTTAATGAAAAGTCTAAAATACTTGCATTTTTGTGTTTGAATATCTTTTTATTCCGAGGCTAGAAATGGCTTACCATAATGTCAAAGTCCAACTTCGAGTTAAGTTGAACTTAGTATCTTTGTGAAACACCTCCAGGGGTATTAGTAGATATATTTTGTAAGCACTTATGCTTACTATTATTTTAAACTCTTATAAAAACAAAACACATTAAAAGCTATTTTGGGGCAGCAAAATCTGTATCAAGTACTACTTTCATAAACATATCTTGCATATTTAGACAACAATTTGTAATGCTCCTATTATAGTATACCAACGACCATACATATTATGTTATTGATATTTATTTTACAGTAACGTATACGTGCGACAATACGAAGGGAACATTTGTGCAGAAGAAAAGACGAACAACATTGTAAGCAATAATTGTTTTATGTTACCCCCTGTTATCACCTCATCCTTACATGTACAGAACACCTTGGCTTATAGTTATAATACCTAGATAGTAGTAAACATCATTTATCAAAATCAGGCAAAGTCTACAATTATAATCAGGCAAAGTCTACAATTATAATAAGGCAAATTGCTAATATTTTTTTCATAGATCCATTCATAATGAAAGTTTGAAATATACACAGATCTGTAACTGTACACGATTATCCATATTACTATTCATACTGTTGCATCATATACAAATAGTGATGTGTTTTCACACTTAAATTACACAACTATACATGTACCTCTCGCTCAAAATAAGATGAGGAATGACCATTGCAAATGTTATCTTATCATCCACAAACAATATTCAGGCATACTAATTTCAATTATATATATTCTGACACAATAAACGCAATCAAAAATGGTGATTAATTTACATTCACACGATATAAATTAAAGTTTCCTTATCTATTAAATATTTCCCCATGTCTTGTTATTAGAAATATATTATTTACACTCCGAAGAACTTCCCGGATGGCCTCGTGCGATATTGCGATTTTTGTTGTTGTTGTTGTTGTTTTAAGTTTATTGGCGTTCTTCATTCATTTTGAATATTTACGCCAATCTTTTTTTATTTTCTTCTTTCTTTTGTCTTATTTATTTCAACTCAAATTAATTGCTCCTTTTAAAAATATATATAATATGTATCTTTTTATATACACGTTTCATTTTTTTCCTCATATAAACAAAACCAGATTTCGTCATAGGCGTCGTAGTCTAGTTCTAGACTCTCGGAATTAATCTCCGCCACCCGTTGGGAGCGATTACTGGTGTGTACAGATCTTCGGGGTGGCGGAGATTAATTCCGAGAGTCTAGAACTCGACCATAGGCGCCGATGGGTTCATGATTTGTTTTTCATCAGTAAAGGGTGGGACAATAGGTCACCCCCTTCCATAGGCGTAGGTGGGGCTTGGGTGGCTGTAGCCCCCTGGAGTTTAACAAAACGGCCATAATTCGGGCAAAAAAAAACCCTGATCAATGCTGGCAAAACCATGCCATATTCGGGCAAATCATGTAATATTCGGGCAAAGTCATCTTATTTTCCTGCAAAACCGTGGACTACGCCATCAAAAAGCATCATTTTTGGGCAGCGAAAATGCGAGGATTTTTTCTCCCCTTGTTAGGTGAAAAGTCGGGAAGGAAAATGACTCTGGCAAAATACCTCAGTCCCCACACCCCTCCCCCCCCCACCCCCCCCCCCCCCCCCCGTCCCATGAGGACCGAAGTGATGACAATACACTATTGTATTATGCCACAGTAATTGTTCCAAACAATTAGTGCTTTGATTGGGCTTTTGATAGTGGTTTGGATCTGGCCGATTGCTATCTTAGCAACCACTAGGTCACTATATTATTGTCCTTGCCTGACATTGGTTAGATCCAATGCCTGGCCTTATTGTACAACAATTACCCATAGCATTGCAAAGTTGAGACCGTGACGTCACACTTTGGTATACTGATTTCATCATCTACTGTGTTCGGTGTCTGAAAGAGCGTCCTCGAAAGATGGTCTAAATTAGTTGCATAGTTGTGACCATGACGTCACACGTTGGTACTCTATACTGATTTCATCGTCATACTGTAGTCGGTGTCTGTGTGAAAGAGCGTCCTCGGAAGAGCGTCCATGAAAGAGCGTCCTCGGAAGATGGTCCAAATTAGCGTTTGATTTTGCAGCAGTAGCCCTGAGAGAGAAGAATATTAAATCAATCAGTCAGTATTATAATACCAACAAATGGGAAACAACAAAATAAAACGGGAAATAATTATGAAAACTTACGGCGAAAATTAGGTACATTGGATTTTCAACACTACGTATGGGGATGATTAATGTAATTATACATCAATTCGATTATACTTTAAAACTAAAATGGAACATATTTGCCCTTACCCAACATACAACACAACGCATCAAACATCTACAGGGACCTTTCATTTTATGAGACACCGAAGCATGATATTACCCCTTTTAAACAATTTTCGAGAGAACAAGATGAATATTGGGGATACAAGTTACATTTGAACTCGGTGAAATTTTGCCATGCAAGTTATATCATTTTCACCTCTTTATCCCGTTTGCTTGCAACCCCTACTGTATCACTCATGGTGATATGCATTTCTAATCATAAACATGAATAAAGTAATCTGCAAACCTTTTCTCCCGGCGCGGGTCTCATCACTGAAACCCTGTCATAGAATGACCTGATCGGCGCAAAACAGGCTCCAAGTTTTGACTGTACAGTGAAATGACGGAAAGAAAACAAAATATGACACCAAAATAAAAGAGTTAAGCTGATAAAATAAACAAAAAACATTAGATTGATAACCTCCAAACAATATTATAAAGGGTTGCGAAACTGTTCTACTCCACAAATAGTAAGTCCAGTTGCTTAGATTCAATTTTCAACTTCATGAACATTTTCCTGGATGAATACAAATCTTCACTTTCGTAAAGGGGACCACCACCCAAAACTAATAATCGTATAAATAAAAGGCAACATTTTTAGTAGTCCATTCCACCAAAAAGTTCAGAAAATATTTTTCCAGAAAAATCATATCTTTGGAGAAAAAAAAATCATCATCATACTCGTATAGCATGTTTTCACGGGTCTGCGTACGGAGACTACCTTTTGTCTATATGACGAATGCATCGTCCGTGATTTTATTGTCTCCAAACGTACGCGTGAATAGAATTGGCGCACTCGCAAACGTTTGGCGCATACGGAACCATTATACCGTATAAGGTTCCATAAGTGGTGGTAATTAATTGCATTGTTTATTAATTATTCAACCCCTTTGCAAGGTGTTTAGCATCTATTTAATTCCCCACAACGGTACCAAAACATATGTGTTGTCCTTTGCCTGGTGGTCCCCTTTAAGGTATGAAAACGTAAATATTCGGCAAAGGTCAAAATTATCTGATTTTTGGACAGGATTGTTGAC
Source organism: Echinarachnius parma (assembly GCA_037951105.1). NCBI lineage: Eukaryota > Metazoa > Echinodermata > Echinoidea > Clypeasteroida > Echinarachniidae > Echinarachnius > Echinarachnius parma. The sequence goes on from JBAMJV010004662.1 coordinate 9,099, forward strand.
ATTATTACTGTAGGTGAACATTAGGGAAGTTGGCATTCGTTCAGAAGAAGTCAGCCTCGCTCATTTTCGCCACCTCCACCAATCAATATGTCACACTGTGCCCCTGTTCGCTCCCTCCACTAATCAATATGTCACACTGTGCCCCTGTTTATATATTTATGGATATTCCTCTGTATTATACATACCTTGAGGTTTTCAATACATCCGGGTCTTCCCTCCCTAAGATTGCCATCTACCCCTTCCTCGTTCACAGCCAGTAGCTTTGCCCCCTTCGCCTTCTCCAGATGCGCGCCCGCCTCCGTGCACCCATTCTCTCCCCAGTTCACCTGATAACAAAGGGTAATCAAATGTGTTTAAAGCTTATAGATTGTGCAAAGAAGTATTCGAGGATGACATTATCATCATTATCATCGTAACTATTTTTTACCAATACCAGAGGTTTCCAACACCACCACCACCATCATCATCATCATCAGCATCACCATCATCATCATCAGCATCACCACCACCATCATCATCATCATCAGCATCACCACCATCATCATCATCATCATCATCATCATCATCACCATCATCATCAGCATCACCATCATCATCATCATCATCATCATCATCATCACCATCATCATCATCACCATCATTGACATCATCACCATCATCATTATCATCATCATCACCATCATCACCATCTCTATCTTCATCATCATCATCATCATCACCACCATTATCATCACCATCATAACCATCATCATCATTACCATCATCATCACCATCTCTATCTTCATCATCATCATCACCACCATCATCACCATCATCACCATCATCACCATCATCATCATCATCATCATCACCACCATCATCACCATCATCATCATCTTCATCATCATCACCACCATCATCACCATCATCATCATCATCATCATTATCATCATCATCATCATCACCATCATCACCATCATCATCATCATCATCATCATCATCCCCAACCTTACCCGCACAGCCTTGATCCCTCCAATCCCTCCTCCACCGTAGTACGATGCATCCACTGTCGGCCACTTCTTGGACGTTGGCGATGGAGGGGGTAAGGGTTTAGGAGGTGGCTCTTTCACAACGACCTGAATGGGGTGTATACGACAGGTGCAAACAAATTAAAGTAGGTGTTAAATCAATACTTAAACAATTCATATTCCCCATGATACAAGCTACATCATTGTAGTATGTATATGATCACGTGTGAAAGAAACCCCTTTAGTTAATGTTTTAACCTTATAAAAGTCGCAGATTTCAAACAAGAAATTAGAGTTGTATACATACTTGGTATCAATTTTTATACTGTGGATATACTTGTCTTCACAATACCACTCATAATTAAAATACTTGATCAAGCTTACCACACAGCAGATAAGTTTCCAGAACCACCAGAGCAAGAATAGGCCGAGTGCAATGAGTGAGAACAGAACACCTAGCACTATGCCAGTCACGTCGGGCTGCAAGAAAATAGTATATCAATAACAATAATTGTCAATGTATATAGCGCCATTACGAATCATCTGTAAGCGCTTTACATTTATTACCCCGGTCATGGAACACATACTCGCAATCCATCCGCACACGATGTGCACGTTTACTATTTTGTACTTTAATTAAAGTGTTTTCTTTCAGCTCTCCTCTGTTCTTTCCCTAATTAGTGACTAATTTGTATTAGTTTCGATATAACCATGTTTGACGATATGACCATTTCATTCAACCATGTATTTTCTATGAAATATGCAGTGCAAAACAACTTACCGGTGTACAATCCTTGGCCGTTATCGTAACGTTGCTGGAGATATACGAGATACCGTTAACAGAGATAAGGAGAACCACAAAGCTGAAAAGGAAAAAACATATAAACATGTGAATATACACATCAACACATGAACATAGGAACACGCATACTATTAATATTCATATAAATATATTTCGGGTGATAGTCTAGCTTATAATTATGTTTCAATTATTTAAAGGTATCTAGTAACTTTGTCGACATGTGCATGAAGTGATTAATGGTTGATACAATGTGTATAGTGTGATAGTTCATGTCAACTGAGTAATGTGTGCACATTTCACTCCAAATGGATATTATACATGTTATATGGCCAAGATATGAGCGAAAATGCAAAGCGATATTCGCTAACTCATTGCATTGACTTTGTACATAGTTATAACTTTCCAGTGGATAATTACAAATCCAAACACTATAAGTAATTCGTAAATACCTTTTTAACAAAAGGGAAATTCGATAAAATACGAAACCTGTTCCAGGTAATACTTGGTAAAAAATGCGAGATTCCGAGTAAGTTTTGAGGATTTTGACCTGACCATGTTACCTGTTACTAGATCCCTTCAACGTATATCATCCGATTATGCAATAAGTAGGACAATACCTGTAGCTTCCATTTAAATTCATTTCGGGAAAACGAAAATATGGCCTTCTAAAATATTGTTGACATCTTTATTTGCATGCTACTTAAAAATCAACGATACTATACACGATTACTGTTTTATATCTCTTAAAAAGTGAATTTTGTAGGAAAACGAAAATATGGCTTTCTAAAATTGTTGACATCTTTATTTGCACGCTACTTAAAAATCAACGATACTATACACGATTACTGTTTTTTAACTCTTAACAAGTTCATTTTGTAGATCTTTATGATAAATCAATTAAAGTATTGTACAGTAGTTACCTGTCTGTTGTTTCTATATGCGGCGCTGGGCAGACCAGCTTGCTGTCTGTCACAAGGTAAGGCCACACTTCTGCAGGGAAATAACATCCGGGAACAAAAGAAATTAGAAATAATAATATTACAGTAAAACCTCTTTATAGCGAGCTCTGGTTATTACGAGGTACCTGATACAGCGAGGTAATTCCATATGTCCAGGTTCTATGTATGTTATTATTAAGTCCCGATACAACAATATATCTCATAACGAGGTCAATTTAAATGACAATGGACCCAACATGCTCGTTATAACGAGGTTTCACAGTACCCCCAATTGCTTACGGGAACCGGGTCGGCTATCTATACAGAGTCTATAGGGGTTATAGGAGCTTGAAGGGAATGGGTTTATATGCATGATTTTGGTAAAACGAAATAATTCCTTTCTGACTTGTATTAATTTGAAACTGTCATGATTTGTCTATTTGATTTGAAAACTTTTTTTTTTTTTTAAAGAATGAAACGGTTATAGTTCCCTAGGTAAAGTATTATCTCATGACCACGCTTTCTCCATTCATTGTTTACGTACAGGAACAACCTTCATCATGTATCTGACGTTAGTATTACGGCAAATCTAAAACATGACAAGAGCAGGATCTCATCGCAAAATGTCAATGTACACGAATACAAATGCTTCACAACACTGCTTTATACATTAGACAAACAAACGACAAATACACCCGATTGACAACAACAATTATCACTAATCAACCGTCCCTTGAACCACATAATTATAGACTAAATGGGAAAACTGTTTGATACCTAATTAACATTCCTTAAGGTCAGCCAGTGGACAGTGTGATATCTACCCTAAACAATTACATTGCTTGCATGTTATGTTTATTTAATGTCCATCTCTTGTATCATATAACATAATTTGAATGAAATTAGACTGACATGAACCATAAAAGTGAATATATAGAAAATCATCGTGTTAATGAAACAGTGAAAAATAATTTCATAAAGAAAACGAATAATTCATAAGGTTTTTGGGGGTATACAATTTCTCACTAAAAATGGGTATACGTTTTTCAAAACGAGCAACTTAATTATTTATAAAATTTACGATATTATACGAATTATGTGAGATTGTATTTACAATACTACATTCAAAATATGGGTTTACAAGGGAGCATCTTTATTTTAGAAACATTTTCTTTCCGTTCTTATCTCACTCACCTTGATTATCGGTGTCGTTTAGTCTGAAATTGCATCGAACCTTGGACATGTCCGTGGTCTTCGTGAACCCGTTGCCCTTGATCGTCACATTGAACGTTTCTATCCCAGGGATAAATAGAGTTTAATCAGAGAGAAGTATCTAAATATTATAGACGTGTGTGCTGGTAATGTCAATTCAATGAGAAAATCAACGTGTGACTGGTTGTTTTGTTTTGTGTTTTATTATGGAAACATTGATAGCAGAATATGAATGCTATTTGGTTTCATACGGTTTTAGAAAAACAAATTGATTTCCAACACAAATAATAAAGAAACAGTTGGCTGATGATCGGCAATCTATTTGTTGGTTGTTTTGATACCAAAACGAACAACAATGCAATTGTATATACTTCAAAACCAACGCTTTATCTCCCACGTTTTAGAACCAAACAGTGACCTTCTATACGTCGTTTGACCACATTACCACATTACTGAAAAGGGCAAAACTAAATGAAATCGTCACAGTCAAGTGTACACGTGCCTATAAGTGACTCAGATCCACATTAAATCGAGGTAGACTTGTAACTCCGGAAATAACTCATTCCTCTGTAAACCAGGTTCATTTCCTGGCCGATTAGCAAATAAAATACATATCTGACACATGTTTGACACCGACTGTCGAATCCCGGGAATTTACTATACGTTCTAATTTTAACGATTTGTCACCGCAGGAAATTCGATCAATTCATCAATGTTTGTATATGTCAAGTGTTTGGTTGATAAATGCATATAACGAGTTTTACAGAGAGTTGCCAATCATGATCCTCTGGTAAATGCATATAACGAGTTTTACAGAGAGTTGCCAATCATGATCCTCTGGTAAATGCATATAACGAGTTTTACAGAGAGTTGCCAATCATGATCCTCTGGTAAATGCATATAACGAGTTTTACAGAGAGTTGCCAATCATGATCCTCTGATAAATGCATATAACGAGTTTTACAGAGAGTTGCCAATCATGATCCTCTGGTAAATGCATATAACGAGTTTTACAGAGAGTTGCCAATCATGATCCTCTGGTAAATGCATATAACGAGTTTTACAGAGAGTTGCCAATCATGATCCTCTGGTACCTGATCATTTACTGGCAAATAGCTCAGTTGCATGCACTAGTTGAAATTTGTATTGACTATAAGTTCACAATGTGTTTTTATGTAGTTTATCATTTGCATGTAGGTGGTATACCTTGTCTCGTATATGGACCCTGTCCTGGGTACTATGTCACTTTTTTGTCGTTCTTTTAATGACATTAAAGTGAATAAATACAATTTAAACAAGCACATAATTATTCGTGATGATTCACGAATACTAGATGTATTATGTTGTTACATATTAGGATTAAAATGTTACTTCTTATGGAATACCAATACAAAGGATCTTTCATGCACACATTCGGATCGTATTGTTGTAATGGTAAAGAAGGAAACATTATGTCTCAAACTGTTTTATATTGTAACAAATACAATTTAATTTCTGAAACAAAATATTACAATTGTGAATGAACGCTTACCTCCTGTGCACACTTCTGTGGGTGATGCGGAGAGGATCTCAACGCATGATGTATTTACGATCTGGTAGGAGGACAATATTACGTTGAGTTAGTTTAATCAACTGAAGTTTCATTTCTATTTCATTCATATAATACAAATCAATAGCCCACGCACTATTGACTGCTAATATCTAGTCCGTCGACCATTTAATCGTTAATATTTTCTTAACTACTACACGTACTAATTTACCACCTTCTTCTTCGTGATAAAACTGTTTATTTTATTTTGTAAGAAAAGCAATGAATCCACGGAAAATAGATATCATATACAACATATTTCGGTTTGTCCAATAAGGGGCCAACAAGTAAAAATTTGGTAATCATAGTAATGAATTACTACTGCTTCTCACCCGATCGATTATGGTGTCGAGATCGTTGAAGGTATCACCTCTGAAGATGTGATCGGACGATGGTTTATCAGCCACGTCCAGGATATCCGTTATATCGGTGCTATCGCCGACTCGAACTGCTAGCACAGACCCGCCCAACGCACGCACTGCATTCGCCTGGTGATGATTAGGAGGAGGAGGATGATAAGGTGGAAGAGGAGGAGGAGGAGGAGAAGGAGGTGGAGGAGGAGGAGGAGGAGGAGGAGGAGGAGGAGGAGGAGGAGGTGGAGGAGGAGGAGGAGGAGGAGGAGGAGGAGGAGGAGGAGGAGGAGGGGGAGGAGGGGGAGGAGGAGGAGGAGGAGGAGGAGGAGGAGGGGGAGGAGGGGGAGGAGGAGGAGGAGGAGGAGGAGGAGGAGGAGGAGGAGGAGGAGGAGGAGGAGGAGGAGGAGGTGGAGGAGGAGGAGGAGGAGGAGGAGGAGGTGGAGGAGGAGGAGGGGGAGGAGGGGGAGGAGAAGGAGGAGGAGGAGGAGGAGGAGGAGGAGGTGGAGGAGGAGGAGGAGGAGGAGGAGGAGGAGGGGGAGGAGGAGGAGGAGGAGGAGAAGGAGGAGGAGGAGGAGGAGGAGGGGGAGGGGGAGGAGGAGGAGGAGGAGGAGGAGGAGGAGGAGGAGGAGAAGGAGGAGGAGGAGGAGGAGGAGGAGGAGGAGGAGGAGGAGGAGGAGGAGGAGGAGGAGGGGGAGTAAGAAGTGGAGGAGGATGGGGAACATGTCAAAGGAGGAAGAGGAAAAGGGGAAGGATGACGACGACGTTGATGACGATGATGATGATGATGATGATGATGATGATAATAATGATGAAAAAGGGAAGAGGAAACGATGGCGATGACGATCATAAGGAGGATAAGGAGAAGGTATAAGAGAATTAGAAGATATATGAACAAATATTAACGTTCAAGAGAAGTCATTCACTACTGTCTGTAAGAATAGGGATGTAAATAATTTCTTTACACATCCGTAACATCAAGAGCGCACGAATAAAGGACAAATTAAATTAAATATAAATTATACATTTGGCATTTGGTCATCTTAAAATCGTATGTGAAGTGAAAGACATGTGTAATATTCCATTTACGCATTCTACACCTGTGTAGACTGTGATATGCTTTATCTTTTGACCCCAATTGTATTCATATCAAATTATACCATCGCAAGCATTGCCATTGAAAAGCTTCGAGGTTTCAGAGACCAAAGACCTACATGCAGAGACTAACACTGCACAATGGCTTTTTAAAGCTCGGTCGGTAGAACATCGGTCTGGCAATCCGGAGATCTCGGGTTCGAATCCCGGAGAAACCTTATTTTCTTTGTTCTTTTCATTTAAAAATAAAATGTAAGAAAGTACCTGCGATATTGCATTATTCTTGTCATCTAGAACCCCGTCCGTCAGCGTGACAATCACACTCGCTGTATCTCCACCTGGAAATAATTATATGACAAATTTATATAGCGCTTAAAGATAATGGTGAGAATTGGTCAAACTTAACTTTAGTAACCAAAACCTGCACGATTACGGTACAAACTAATAGTTATTACTTCAACATGCTCGAAAAGTATGCACAATTACAAACGACAAAGTAAAACCTCTGTTATCATTCAAAATAGCCGTTACAACTCAAGTGTCAAATTAACTCTAGCGCGAAGCGATAGCGTTCTAGGTCCTAATACGGGACTGCAGTGCGCGGTACGGTAATACATGTATAGTATAGTACCGTGCATATTCATGTGTAACCGCAATCCCCGTTCGTTCGTCTTTCTAACACACGGATAGAAGTCCATGAGGCGCATAATATCACTGATTTTTGGGGGGAATGGAGGGGAAAATCATAATTTTAATCCACCCTATAGTTGGATCACATATTGGAGAGTGTATTGGTGGTAAGTACCGTATCATATGTATAGTTTTAAGCACAATTAGCGTGCACAAACATATCTATATTCAGTCCTGTATTAGGAGCACCTAGAACGTTAGGGCCTCTAGCGTTCTCTAAAAAGTGATACCCGGGCGTCAATCCTTTTATATCATATTTTGAAAGCAAAAGGGAATTATTATTATTTCCCATGTTTTTTTCGATGATCTTTCATTTGGAATTGAAATCAACCAAATCCGTTACAATTAATTTGGGGGGGGGGGGGGGGGGGGGGCGGCGGGGGGGGGGGGGGGGCACTTTGGAAATTACCAATACTCACCATTACCTTTAATACAAACAAGCTTCTAAGCGCTTTAGAAAAGAAAATTCGAGTATACGGAGTATAGAAGTAGAGAGGGGTTGAGCGCTATGACTAAGAGATGATTTTTTAGATTATCTTCGAATGAGTCAATTGAGGGAGAGTTTTTGACCCAGTTAGGCTCAACCTTCCATAGATTTTTTTCTTTTTTTCTTTTATTCTTTTTTGTCTTGTTTGGTCTTTCTTTGTTCGTTTCTTTCATTACATTCTGTTTGATTAAATATTGATTAGACACAATTACCCCTGGGAACCAAATGTTTTTACAAGCATTGCTTCTTTTTGGTTCCCCCATATTTCACGTTATGTTAATTACAAACAAATTGTTGATTATGTAATATTTTATTGTATACTAGTCTACAATTTATTTATTTAATTGTATTTCGTTTATGAATGTATTGTTTGTTTGTATCATTACTTGTTCCACATTTATTTGTGAAATATGGAAATAAATTCAAATCAAATCAAATCAAATAGATAGAAGATGATAACATAATATCATATTATTTGTGTTATTGGGATTACAACTAATTTCATATGGATTGTTCGATTGATGCGCTGACCACATAGTATTATGAAAACACCATAACTGTTTTAGTTTTACTTTAAATATTGCCTCAACACTTTACCTTGGTTATTAATAAACTAACTTTTGATTACAATTTTTTACATCCGTCATTTGTGTTGATACATCCAGCGCTTTCTTATCATTTCAAATCGGTATTGTATTTCTAATGACATATATATTTATCTTATGTTTATGTGACCTTTGATACCCTTTGACACAATTCACAACAATGGAAAGAACCAGTTTTTCAGAGAATTAATAATACTAATAACAGTCGACTTTTTTCTCCCTTTTTTTTGGGGGGGGGGGGGGGAGGGGTGGGTGTTTAGAAGCATTATGATAATGCTATGATTAAAATATGATAACTTGTTGTATTCGTATTAACCAAAAAGCATGTGACAGGTTTCGGTTTGTCAAATTTCCCTTTCGTTAAAAAGATATTTACGATTGAAGTGTTTAGATGTCAAATTATCCACTGGATCGTCCAAACCGTGTACAAAGTCACTGCAATGAGTTAGTGAACATCACTTTGCGTTTTTTGCTAATTACTTGGACATATATCGTCCATTTAACTTGAAATGTTTACACAATACCCAGTGGACATTTAACAAAAATTTACATTCAATGAACTATTCATCACCTTTTGCACATGTTAGCAAAGTTACTAGATCCCTTTAATTTAAATCCAATTTATTAGCTGTTTTCTGGGAATTGTCCATCCATGCCAGTCCTTAATATTTGTAATTTTCTTCGGTAGATGAATTGATTTGACTGGGATTTGTAAGGTTTTCTATACCTGTGGCTGCGATCTGTTTCTTTGCTGCCTTGATCCCAGTGTGCAGGTTGGTCCCTCCGTCTGTGATGACCAGCCGGAGCTGTTTGATGCCTTTCGCCAGGTCAGAGCTGAGGAGATGGGAAATATATTTAAACACGAATATGTAAAGTTACAAAGAATTGTTGTGATTTGATTGCACGTCTTTCTTCATATTTTTTGGCATTACGATTAAAAGACAACTGTCAATAAAGTCTGAGTTAAAAGAATAAACGAGAATCAAAGAAAAAAAGTTGACATTCTTTATTTCCACCGTCCTCCCATGAGCATCAATATTAACATCAATATTAATACTCAGAGGGATGAGCACGAACAAATGTGGGGGAGGCAAACAATCGGGGGGAAATGAGATAAAAGGGCTCTCGTATAACCCTAACCCTTTCCCTAACCATAGCCATGCCTTTCTCCTGTATAGTGGGTTGACGGCTCTGACGAGAGTTGGGTAGGGGGAATATTAGGTTAGAGGTTCTGATAACTTCTCAACTTCCTACCTTTCTCTGGTAGAATGAAGTAACGTTCTGACGAGAGTTAGGGTTAGGGGAATATCTGATTTGGTGGCTCTGATAACTTCGTATACCTCCTACCATTCGTCTGTGTAATAGAGTGTTATACTGAGGTATAAGGGAATATTTGGTTAGGTGGTTCTGATAACTTCATATTCATACATTTCTCCTGTAAAGTAGGATGATGACTCTGGCGAGAGTTAGGGTTAGGGGGAATATCGGGTAAGGTGGTTCTGATAACTTCTTATTCCTCCTAATTACATTTCTCTTGTAAAGTATGGTAATGTTCTGACGAGAGTTAATTCGGGTTAGGTGAATCTTATAACTTCGTATTTCTCATATTACCTTTCTCCTGTTAGCGGGGTGATGACCTGAGCCTCTGACGAGAAGGTGATGAAAGATGCGCGGATTTTGGAGCTAGAATGAGATGGGAACAAACATGGCCGATATTATTATACAACAACATTGAAAACAACTATTATAACTTTGTGTCAGTTTGGAAGCTAAACTACATTCATTTTAGTTAATTTAATTTCATTCATTTCTTCAAATTCTATTATTTCCATTTGTTGTCATTACATTTATTTGGATAATAACATTAATAAAATATTCCGTGCATAATTACATCATCATCACGCACTTGGATATACCAGATAGAGATTATGAAATGAAGGATTAATTGATAGAAACGAAGGCGTTGTGTTTATTATTAAATCATCATCACGCACTGAGTTATACCAGATAGAGATGATACAATGAACGATTAATTGATAACAACGAAGGTGTTGCGTTTTGCAATAAAACTCTTCGTAAGAAGATAAAGCCTTGTATTAAAGATCTTCTCAATGCTCACCAACCTTGGAAAGAATACTCCACAGGGAGGTGAGACGGTGCACGCAAAGTGTGGGGGCTAGACATCACTGGATTGATACTTTTAAACAAAATAAACACTTAGAGAGGATACTAACTTTTTCTAGCGCTAAGCACTATATAAATTGAACCTTCCTAATTATTTACTAAAAGTTTGACTAAATGTTTTTACCTGGTGAATCGGTTGAGCAGCGCTTCTGCAAAGTTGACCGTCTGTTTCTGGAAATCTACTTCACTTACGCTTCCAGATCTTAATTAAAAACACAATTAGACAATTAAATATAATCACGCGGATCAAAAATATGGAATTTACAATATATTCATAAACAGAATAATCATATATTCATTTGAACTCTATCATTATTTGTATAATTATCTTTTGCGATCGAATCTATTTGATTGCATAACCTTGGGGCATTGAAAATAACTATTCAACACATTCATGTAAAATTATAAATTAAATTTACGAACTGCTCCCAAATTAACTATTTTTTTGTTTTAGTTTATGATTATTTGTCATATTTCTGTAAACTTCAACCTATATGTTTTTTTTTTAACTCAAAATGAATTCCGGATATCCACTATCTTATAATATGATATCTGCTAAGTCGAGAATCCAGCAGTGCACTATGTACAGACTAGAGTTAGTCAAAGGGGATTTACAATTTCATGATGATATCATTATGTATTTTATCATTATTAGTCTGTCATAATGTAAGTGTGGAATAGACTTGGTCATTAAGCAAGCGATGTATCTGGAATTATTAGTGCCTTAAATGGTGTCTGGCTCGATTTCTAAAGTAAATCAGACCTGCACTTGTGAGAGATTGTATAAATACATGCTCTTTATGGTTATGTTTCTTTATAATTCATTAATTGTAAGTTGTGTTTCGAACCTGTAGTTGTCTCGGTCTGGATTTCTTTCCGGAACTATGTAGTCCAAATAAAGTCAGATTGAGTTTTCTCAACTTAGGTATGATTAATGTGAATTTTGTTTTGGTTTATAATAAAGCACAAAATATATGTGTATTCTAATGGAGGTGATTGATCACATAGTTGGGGAAACATAAAAACTGACAAGGAAATATTTATCATCTTTTTCATTTCAAAATCTTTCTCATCTTTGAAGTCACTGTGATGGTAATAAAAAACACTTTCCTTAAAAAGTACATATCACTTTCAAAGATCATCATTATAGGTTTTTTTTCTCGCGAACATGTTAAACGAAAGTCAAATAAACATTACATTCTATACAAATTCTGTAGAATGCATTAATTGTAAGTTGTGTTTCGAAGCTTTAGTTGTCTCGGTCTGTTTCTCTTTATGAAATGATGTAGTCCAAATAAAGTTAGATTGAGTTTTCTCAACTAAGGTATGATTAATTTGAAGTTGTGGTATCTGTAACACCCTTTTCACCCTATTACAATTAAAACAACATGTAGTTGTTTATTCCATAAATGGAGATGATTGATCACATAGTTGTGGAAACACATAAACTGACAAGGAAATATTTATCATCTTTTTCATTTCAAAATCTTTGTCATCTTTGAAGTGGCTGTGATGGTAATACAAAACATTTTCCTTAAGAAAAGTACATATCACTTTAATATATCATCTTTATAGTGTTTTTGTTCGCGAACATGTTAAATAAAAGTAAAATAAACATTACATTATATAGAAAATCGACAAAAAGTGAACAACCATTTTGATAGATGATTGTAACACCTACTTTCCATTTTCACTCATGATCTCAGTTTCCATCATCATTTAAGTAACAAAAACTGCTTATTTTGACTGTTAACCAGACGCAATCAATTATATTCATGGTTATCCTTCTCTATAATTAATCAAATGTAAGATGAGTGTCGAAGATCAACCCATTCCCTTCGAAATTCAGAAACATCCGTAGAATTGTACATAATAATAAAAAAAATAATAATATATAACATTTATATAGCGCTTAATACAATGTTTCTAAGCGCTTTATTATTACCCTTGGTCATCAGGTACAGGTCAAACCCGCACAATTATCTACCCACCCGCTTCCCGTAGTCAAGGAGTTAAGTTGCTCCGTTTGTTTCTTTTCGGAAATCCTGAAGAAAAATTTCAGATTAATGTTATCCTATGCAGGATAAATGAGGAGGGTAAGATGGAGGTAATTAAAACACAACAACTAACCAGGAAATATTTGATCATCTTATTTATGTTATGATATATTTGTCAATCTTTGAAGTGGTTGTGATGGTAATATAATATGATATCATGTGACGGTTATGTCATCATCGTGATCTTCATCACGAGCTATTATTACGCCAAGTGTTATCTTAACTCTTGAACATATTAAACGAAAACAGAATATAACGTTAAAGTATATATTTAAAAAAACGTAAAAATATAAATTAACAATCAGCTTGATAGATGACGCCTACTCCATATTTACTCATTGTTTTCACTCTCAGTTTCCCTTGCTATTTCATTTGTTCAGCTATTTCAGTATTTCCTTTCTTCAAAAGACAAATTATCTCGCTGCTAAAGGGACTAAGTAACATTGTCCAAATCCTCAAAATCCAATTGGAATTCTAGCGGTTTCCTCATACCTTGTTGTATTCAGATTAACAATAAAAGCATGGGACGGGTTTTGGTTTTTCAAATTTCCCTTTCGTTAAAAAGATATTTACGATTGAAGTGTTCATATGTAAATTATTATACACGGGCCGGACCGCGAAAACTGTGGACTAAGTGAGTGCAATGGGTTAGTGAATATCAAATTGGATTTTTGCTCATTACTTGGCCATATAATGGCCATAAACTGTATTTAAGTTAATAATATTGTGTCTTATAAACAAGAATCTTTTAAATTTGTAATATTTAAAAAATTATAATTCCAGGGTCAGCCTTTTATAAGAATTTAATATCTTTCTGGCCGCTACCCACTCAAAAATGTACCCTTTTTATATTACGTATTATGTAAATTCTTTTAGTATGTGTTTTGTCGTTATTGGTGTTTCAATTGTATTTTTGTATTTTTTACCGAGTGGTATAAAGTGGAAATGAAAATGAAAAATGACAAATGTTATCCGTGGTGTAGCTGGGAATGTTCAAAGGGGGAACACCAAGAAGCTTAACATCTTGCATCAGGTGGGGAATATGCCCCCTCCCCCCCCCCCCCCCCCCCCGTTGCTAATCCCGTGATCAGTATCACTGTGTTGTCTACCTGAAAATGTAAAACAATAATACAATACAAGGTCATTGCACTCTTAAAGTTTATCCGCAAATAGGCGCCATTAAACAAATAAGTTGCATCATAAAGACAATCGCCAGACACAATCAAAACGAATCGTTTTGATGTCATAATTATAACAACGGTGAATGACTGCTCATATATTTGTATATATAAATGATTGGCCTTTTGTAGACAATGAGTGATGAATGCTTCGTAGAATAGTTCATAAATGTATGTTTAAAAAAGGTTAATGTTCGCAACTAGAAAAGTAACATCACGTACAGACGTACATCAATCTGTAGTTTGGTAAAACTATCATGATTTCCAACAATGTCAATGTTGTTTCTGCCATTATCACCATTCTTGTTGGTGTTGATCGCATATTCTTAGTTACCATGGTTACATAATTCTCTGTATTCGTCACAAGATTCGAGTATTTGTTCACACTCTAAAGATTAAATAATCTTTTTTCTAAAACGCACCTAAAATGTTCGATGAACATACGTCTTGATGTTTCAGAACACCAAATTTCTTTTCATAAAATATTTCATAAAAATGATAAAGATAACTTTGGCTTGTAATTAGCGATTTCCGGCATGAAGCTACAATAAGAAGGGAAACTTACATTGGCGCCTCTTAAAGACATGAAAGATGGGGGCTTCGGCAATAGAGTCAGCCGTACTCCGTTGCAGAAAGATTTACAATTGACTGGAACATTGCAATAAATTGCCAAAGTCAGAAAAATGTCACATTTAAATCAGATTTGTGCATTTAGTCATATGTTCTGGCATGCAAATAATTGCAACTTTACAATCGATTGCAACTCTTGCTGTAACGGGGCCCAGATCTAGAGATACATTCGGTTAGGACGATTTGATAAACCTCCCTTTCGCCCTTTATTTCTTCCGAGGGGAAAATCGAATTGTTAATTCGTCGTATAAGACGATGGGTCAACCCCCCCCCCCCCCCCCCCACATAAAAAAAGGGGTGGGATGGAGGGGTCTCGTATATAGGTCCCTATAGTAACTTCTTGTATGTAGTTTTGTCTTGATTTATTAATAGCGTATTTCCACATCGTCAAACGCCCCCGGGGATTATATCAACATCAATATCGTTCCCATGAATAAAGGTCGCATCAGATCAGGGGTTATATCAGGATCCAGGGATCTAGTGGTGTAGCGTGGCGGACCGATGAGGGAGAGAGGAAGGGGCGAAATGATTGAGGGGACGCATGTCACCACATGAATTAAATTACGTATAGCAGGTTTTTATATTATAGCCGCTATTCACGTGAGTATCATTGCGCTTTATTTTGTCGTTATGTTCAACGATTCTCTCATAAAAGTTTGTTTAAATGTATAATAGGGTGCATGACATGCCTCTCTCCCGTAGCTACGCCATTGCCAGGACCCATCTCCACCTCCACCCTAATGCATACAATGAATCACATGCATAACATGACAGAGCACTAATCTTTGAAATGGAAGGTTTCTTCGAGGTAAATTGAGATGTTGGAATATGACTGCCTCCGATCCGCCAAGGTCCCTGTCTTCCCAACATGTAGAATATCATTGTTGAGAGTTGTATTACCCTCTTGGGTTGAACGAGAATTATACTATATTGTGTATATTAATAAATAGACATTTGTGCAGTCAAATACGAGAGAGATACGGTAAAGTGGTTGAGGGGCAATTGTGAATACTGTATTACGTCGGTCATAATTGTCATAATAATCATTTTCTTATGATAGAGGTGATCTGCTCCTCCTCTATGACAAGAAACATGTTCCTCTCTGTTTCAAATAGAAAACACAGTTGAAATATATATATTGTACATTCATACATATAAGGTCAAACAGATGTAAGTGGAGAAGGATAAACATAAGACATGCTAACCTTATACATAAATCGATAATCGGGGTCTCAGTACTTGGTCTAGACTAGTTACCTTGGAAACGGAATCAATTTAACCCAAACACGCGTCTTCTTCGGATCAATAGCATTGCTATTGGGGACATAATAATAATAATGGGGGCAAATGTCCCCCTCCCATCAATGATTATATGGGCAGTACCTCAGTACTAGAGGACATGCATCCCAGAGGAGAAGGGGATGGGAGCGGGGGTCGGTTCCCCCCGTAGTACTCTATTTGCTATACCACTATTGGACCCAGCCTACTGCTCGTGTGTGGAGGCATGTGCGGAAGATATTACCATGGATAGTACTAGTACTATCCATGATATTACCACTTCATTTGTCGGTAATTAGTGATCATTTAGGGAGCATCGGTCGGTCAATTACACCAATTAATGAGGGGAAAATAGTCTAGCTGTGGCCCCATTGAATTCATGAGCGTGAAATGAGAGTCTTCATATCAATCACACGTACACATTGTGGCATCTACAAAATACTGCAAAATAGATGACATCGAACCAAACAATTGTAAAACTGTACACAATTTTGCACAACTAATTTGCAGTGCACAGGGGTACTGTACAGTGACAGTCAAACCTGTGTATAATCATATCCATCTAAGGGAAACGATACATGTGCGATTGTAGACAGGTGACCTGTATAGAAATATTCAATATAATGTAGTCTCTGTATGGGATCACGATTGGTGTCCTCTGTAGAGAGGGTGGTTGTTATAGCAGGTATAGCTGCTAAGAAGGTTGCTTGAATGTGAGATAATGTTCTGACTGTTATGTCGAAGAAAGGAGGGTAATTGCAGATTTGCGATTTTAATTAATAAAATATAAAGGCCAATATTCAAGACTTGAATACAAGTTAATAGAAACTCATTGCTTGTTGTGCACAAAAACGTATTTCGGGCACACTACATTATAGTCATAAAACAAAAACCAAAAGAAGTTAAACTAAAACAATTATAATATCAATTACTTTTGTTATGTGTGACTCATTAAGAATAATGGTCATCATGTACCCTTATTGTTTTACATAATTCTCCCATTTTGTATACAATGGGCGATACACAAAAACATCAAAACAAAAGACATTACACAATTGGAGCTGGCTGGCCTACCGAGGGACTCATACCGGAAGTAATGGAAGGACGATGGGAAGGAAACGATCTCATCGGAGATAAAGTCATGTGACTTCCGGTACTGTCGGTTGCCCTGTGCAGCTAGACTGAATGTCTCTACAGAATGCATTGTATGAATTGGATACCCGACTTCTATCGGCACGCAATATGATCCTATCGAACCCATCTTAGGCAGGTCGTAACCCTGACTATCATTGTTCATATTCAGGATAAAATGGGGGATCGACTTGAAAGATACCAAAGACTTCCTCCATAACAATATAGTTGTAGTGACATTGCGAAAATAAAAAAGGAATCATTCGCCCTCAAGTCTACAATTGTATCGGGGCAAATAGAATTAGCAAAATAAATGTCTGACTTGTTATAACAGTTGTTCATGTTTTTGTTGTTGTTCTTGCTGTTGACGTTATTGATGTTGTTGTTACTGATGATGATGCTGATGTTGTTCTCCGTCTTGTTGTTGAGGGTAGTGATTGTGGTATTCATAGCCCCCTTGATACGAAAAATGTCTATTTATTCTTTATTTAGTAATAACAATTACCAACATCTTAAATATATGTAAATTATAACGGTTTTTGTTCCAAGGAAAAATGAATAAACATTGGACTACTGCAATAGGTCTCGTCTAGATCTCACGACGCCTACACACGGCTTCATTGGTATCTTCGGTTGACCAATCGTATATCAGCTGGAATTGTCATTAAGTTGTGATATATAAATGGAAATACAATTGATTCCCAATACATCGTAGTCAATGCTATGAATGAGATCATCGATTGAAGAGAAGAAAGGTATATCATAGTCATGTAAATTGACACAATTCAGTCATTTCTGATTTTAGCTTTCCGGAATCCCTCCTTCCGTTAATTGTAGGTGGGTAGAAGGTCACGTGGCAGTCCCAAATTTCCAAACTAACTAACATTTTAATGTTTCCATGGACTTGCTGATAGGTTTACATGGTATATTGAACGAAGCAATGTTGCTCCTACATGTTGGCTATACACGCTAGTACAGCAATGGGTTCTATTAAGGGGGAACATGAAATACATGGAACAGTAATAAATACTTCTGGTAATATCACAATGATAACCAACACAATGGAGTTTGCATGGGACCATGAAAATCACCTTGGTATATCAAGTATCTTGTTATATCAGAATGAAAACTAAAGGCATATTATAGGCGCTTGGTAATATACGAGGGTTTCGAGGCTCGTTATGAGGTTCCCGTACTGTATGTATTACTACATGTACCTTGTAACTAGAAATTTGTTATATCAGAGCTCTTTATAACTAGGTTCCATTGTACTACCTTGTTACAAGATGGTTTGTTATATCGGAGCTTTTTATAACCCCTTTTTTAAGGGACCCCATGGTAGAACAGCAATGTCTGCATAGACGGCGCTGAATGGGCCATCCCTTCGAATCTTTTGTATTTACTGTTTGTACTTGTGTTTCGGAAAATAAATAAATAAATAAATAAATAAATAAATAACTAGGTTCCACTGTACTACCTTGTTATATGAGTTTCGTTTTATCAGAGCTCTTTATAATCAGGTTCCACTGTAATACCTTAATTGTCATTTGATAAGAGGCTTTTGTTATGGTAGAAGCTCTTTATAACATGATAACGAGGTTCCCCGTGGTACATTGCTAGAAAAGGCAAACTACCGCATTTCTCCCAAATTAAATTATGTGGCCTATGAGTTGAAACGCGGAAAAATAGTGGATCTTTGTTCAAAGAAAAAAAATACCATACACCCCCTGAGGCATAATTTGTCTTTCTTTACATGTCTTGTAATGAAAACAGGATTATACGTGATCGAATACAATACTGATAAAGCAAAGAGGTCGCACATCTCTGGTTAAAGCAAGGAGGAAATGTGTTCATGATTGATAGAGGTTAGTTCTCTATTCAGATTGTGGCAAAAGAAAATATGACTGGCATGATATTAAAAGGTAGATGCCCATCAGTCAAAACGTACATTAAGAACAACCAAAAATACGTTTTAAATTATATGTGGGCATGAGCTTTTCATCTTCAGTAAAAAAAAGAAAAACAATGGTAAGTAAAATGTCAGACGTTGTTGTAAAATTCAAAACAACAAC
The DNA here is from genome assembly GCA_037951105.1 of Echinarachnius parma. NCBI lineage: Eukaryota > Metazoa > Echinodermata > Echinoidea > Clypeasteroida > Echinarachniidae > Echinarachnius > Echinarachnius parma. The sequence continues at coordinate 28,403 of JBAMJV010004662.1, forward strand.
ATAATCTTCGGCACCTCGTATTAACTATATTATTATATTCTGTAAATGGATGGTCATGAACATTTCGTTTCAATCACAATATTGCAATAATGGGGATTTGCTTAAAGGGGTAGTTTAGTTTTGGTAGAGAGGGCGCTGCACATCACTATTTTTTTGTGAGATAATGAAAAACTGAGTGTCGAATTTGAGAGAACATGCAATTTTAATGGCAGAATAAACTTTATTTGGTCAAAATTGGTCCAGAAACGGCTGAAATATCAATAAATATATTTGATCTTATAATTATTTCGGGCCCAAATAATTAGATATTTTTTTCAAAAAAAAAAAAAAAAATGCTTACACTTTTTCAAATATTGTCAAAAGCGTTTTTTAAATAGTTGTTGATGATCTTTCTAATCATTATTTCAATAGAACATCACATGCATTATTTTGTATGAAAAATGGTTGAAACCAATGCCTTTTTAGAAAGCGCCCTCTAGTGTTTTAATGGCTCTTTTTTTTAATGATAACAGGCTTTTTATTTAGTCGTTTCTAATTTTGTATACCTTTCGAGCATGGTGGAGTAATAACTATTAGTTTATAATGTTACTGTCCAGGTTTGGTTACTAAAGTTCAGCCTTACCAAAACTGTACTACCCCTTTAACATGATGTAAAACATGTGACATATTGAAACTTGATTTCCCAACTATACATGTCCTCCATTTAGAAGTCGGGCTTACGGCATGTAGACTAAAGTGGAGGATTTTCACCATAACCCTCTCTTCATAACCCGTCCCTCAATCACAGAGCGTTCGATCCACCTGTAAACCGTTACTCGACCTGTTCGTAGTGTCTAGTCACCGCCAAATGGTATAATCACTCGAGACAGCCTGTCATGAAGAGGGGAGCCTCGTAGGACCAGAAATGTTATAAATAACTCCTTGGCTGGCATGGGATGGAGCATGGAGATGGACTAGCCAATAAATGTGCTGCCTCTCATTATATGAACCCAATAGTGGGTCCCTTACATATAAATTAGATTTATAAAAACAATATTCAGATGTATGATTCACTGTCCTATGGATTCTAGTTACACAATCTGAGCTCTGGCAGAGGCGTAACCAGCTGGAGAAAGCCATGGACACGGTTCCTGTGATAGGTGTCAGAGTTATACACTAGTCCTAGTGACGTATCTACGGCCCCGGGGGCACAGGGGCACATGCCCCCCCCCCCCATGCCCCCCTAATAATGTGAAAAAAGCAATAAATAATGGAGAATCTTTGAACAAATAAAGAATTACACAACATGTTCCCCCAATAATTCGATTGCCCCCCCCCCCCCCTCCCCTCCCTAAGGCAATCCAATCACGCTACGTCACCGCTATACCCCGACATATGAGTTGTATAATTATATCTCCTATCCTGACTTAATCCGTGGGGGAGAGTGCATGTGTGTGTGTGAGGGGGGGGGGGGGGGAGGAGGGGTGGGGGGGGGGGGCAATCGCCCTTTAATAGGTAGTCCCCTTTGTCCAGGCCTGCTACACTAAGTACATATAGGACATCCTTCGATGGGTAGACTATTGGGAAAACTTGATGATAAGATCGGTCAGAGTTCATGGAAGTTATTGGTTAATAACTTGCATGTGAGGGACAGTGATGGGAAGGGCGTGCCTCCTCAGATGGATGTAGGTCTGTCCCCTTTGCCCAGGCCCGAGGATACACCACTGCATAGCTACCAGGGACCTCCTTAATTGGGTGGACAGACTACTGAGAAACCTTGCCGAAATGATCGGCCATCGTTCATGGGAGTTATCTTCCTTCATGCATGTAAGGGAGCAGTGATGGAAGGGGCATGCTTCCTCAAATGTAAAGTTATTAGACTCTTTACCTCTGCCTTATCACTATATAACTGAAGTCTCCTGGGAAGACTTCTGAAGACTACTGGGAAACCTTGCCGACATGATTCAGTCAGGGTCCATGTGAGTTTGCTAACCATGATAATATAGACAGGATACGTGAATGATGAATGCACAATTATGATATTAAAAACTCTGCATCATGATGCTTCTTATTTGGTCATTGCTCTGTTCATGTATATCACTTGTACAGAGTAACTGTCGAGTCATTTATGATTTAACATGGTGAAAAAGATCATTCGATTCAATGCAACTTCATGTTTTCATAATAACATAAGTTAGAATTATGCAATCAAACGGGGAAAGTGGTCCCATTTGCCATGACGTTTACCCCCGATTATTGTGACTTTATATTGCCGTACGGTATTATTTTAATAACCAAAAGATGTTTTTGTCATTCAAAATTACTATACTTTTCTTCATTTGATCTGAATGTCTAATTCCTGCAAATTTTGCGCCCTGAAATCCTCCTCACGGTTGCACTTTCAAGTCATTATACCAATATACCTGCCATCTTCTACAAATAAGATAATAATTTTATAAAGTTTCTTCAGTATGTCATGACTGAAATGACTGAAGTATCCACTTATACGTCTATCCCATGCTAAAGTTTTTTGTCGAAGATTTTCTCTCTAAAGTCTCAATCAGTAAAGGCTCTGCACAGGAATGTCTGTCCCAATCTATCATCACCAGAAACCACTACCACAATATCAACACGACTTCTTCGTTGCCATGGAAACCATCTGGTGGATGACACTGGGTCGCCTGCACTTGTTTACATGTTATGCTATATATGTACTACTGTATGCTACGAGCCGATTGCCTCTACAGCTAGCTAACGTGACCCCATTTTATTGGGTCTTTCAAGTTCAACTATTTTCCACGTGTAATAGGACACTATTATTCTGATGTCAGGGGAAAAAGGTGTTCATACATTCATATCTTTATCATTTTTATTGTGATCACCAGTTCACAATGAAACATAACGAGGGGGTAACGTATCATGCGGAGTTAGACAAACATCAATGGCATGTGTTCTCGACTTTTGGAAAATGGTGTTATTTCCCTATTCTCGCTTGATAAAGGGTATGGTGTTTAATATTTCCCTATCCACGCCTCTTTTATATCTATCTACCTGCCTATACTGTATATCATTTGCATAGTACTATTCGGAAATATATTTGTTTGTATTAATCTTTTTCAATCTTCTTTCATTGGCTATCCTTTGGTGGTATGTTCTCAGGTATCAATAATAACTAGTTTAATATATCAGTATATATGTAAGGTAAACATTTTTATGTGTGCCAATTTGTATTTCTTCTATAAACAAGTTGAACATGCATGAAGATCTATAGATCGAACCCCACAAGTACAGCGCAGCACACACCAGCCAAAAACTGAAACCCCAAGGCAACTTCTCTTTGGCAAGTAGCATAACAATGGCATATAGGAATGTTTTGTGAAAGCTGCATAAACATGGTACAAATGATCTTACTCGAGGCTTTGCTAAGCCTAAGGGGAGGCAAGGGGGCACGTGCTTCCCCCCAATCAATTTTACAAGAACGGTACAAAACCATACGGGTTAACTTATCAACAAATAAAGAAGAACATTAAGAGTGTGCCACTCCCCCCCCCCCCCCCCCCCCAATAACAAAGTAAGGGTAACGTGGCATTTCCGTTGTTAAAGATTTAGAGTAATATTTCCTTTGAAAAACTTGTCAACATTCCGGAAATATCTATCCGATACTGTTCTGAAATAAAACATTAATATTTTTGTTTTCTTTCTGCCCTAAGATGTTGACAATAATGACCATTCCGCCGATAACATTTACTAGATTATTTTGAAAAGGCTATACGAGGCAGCACAAATGATGTATAAACGTGATTAAATTGTTGAATTGTAATTAATTAATATTCATTGATTTAGAAGTATCAGTGTCATGTGATTACAAGCTTAAGAACCATTTGTTTTCATCTGCGCAAAGTTTGCCAACCAATATCGAATAGCATAGCAAACACATCATTCAACTGAAGAAGATACACATATGTTTTCATTTGAAAGAAAGAAAATGTTCCTTTTGAAATGACTAATATATGTTTGGCTATGTGACAAAACATGTGCGTATTGCGTAACCAACCTGTATCTCATTTTTCCTTTAATGATATAGAGTTGTATACGAGAATATAACAACAAGAATATATCATTGTCTTCATATGCAAGCATCATTCAATGTTGAGCATGAAAGTGTTTGTTAATGTAATTAACATAAATAATGCTATGTTCGAATTTACCTTATGTCATTACCTTGTGTGGCAGTTCATTGTGTATAACATGCATCGGACAATGATTAATAACACAATATCGTGTTCCTCATAAAGCAACATTCAGTTAAGCGCATTGAAAATTTTGAAATGTGTTTATTATTAACATACCTAATAGTAAACTCATGCATGAAAAAACACATAATTGCCATGCACTCGACCTGCTATCTATCACCCATCACACATAATTGCCATGCACTCGACCTGCTATGGCTTGGTACGAACAGTCACGTCACGTTCACGTCACGTCACGTGAAGGTTCTGTACCTTTTGTGAAACAGGTCACCCAAATCTACGAAGTGTTGGGTTACGTGACCCAACAGTTTGTAGATATACTATATGCAATTCATGAAAGCTCACGTAAATTGGCGCTAGCGTAAAACAAATTAATGTAAATTGTCGTTGAGAAGAGACTAATTCTCGGTAAATTTAATCGTGAACGAACCCGTCCTACCTATACTGTAAATACCAATTATAGGCGTACACAGGCCTGGGGGCAGGGGGATGGACACCCCCTACCCCCATCCCCACCCCCTTACATAATTCAAGAAATGTCTTGGTCTCGGCCTCGAAATTTGTGACCGGTCCTGGTCTCGTCCTCGGCTGCGGTCATTTTCTACGGACACCCCCTACCCACACTCCCCCCGCTTACTTCAATTTGTCTGACGAAATATCCCCCCCCCCCTACACCCACCCCTTGAAAAAATCCTGGGTACGCCACTGCCTACAAGTAGCTAGTTTGAATTCGAATGTCAAATACATTAATTGATTTATTGAATATTGATTGGTTGGTGTGATTGTTTCATTATAATGATTGACTGATTAATTGATAGATTGACTCGATTCAATAACCATAAATAAACACTATTAATCAAATCATTGTTTTATGAGTGAGTTGCAGTGATCAATTGATCAGTAGGGAGTTTTCGATCGCTGATACGAGGACCGTTGACCTGTCGTCCCAGTGAAGTACCACATTGAGTTGACTAGGCACGTTGACTGTTGTTATTTACCTTTTTCGATTTCATACGACGACGCGCGTTCAAGTCTCGGGATAGTTACGCCATGCATTGCTCGTGCGAAGTTTGCAGAGAATAGAAGATTAGTTTTGTAAAAAAAGGGTTTTGATATCCAATACAGTCAAACCTGTGTATAGTGACCACCAGATTGAAAGAAGAAAAATGGCCGCTCTTAACAGGTGACCTTTATAGACAGGTTCTATAAAATCTTATTAAGACAAACCTCTGTATAGTGACCACTCAATTGAAAAAATACAATTGACACTTGATTGCAAGTGACCTTTATAGACAGGTGCCAACATACAGTCAAACCTGTGTATAATGACCACCAAAGGGATATGAATAATTGGCAGCTATAAACTGGTGTCCATTGCAGACAGTTCAAAAATACCGTTTACACTCAAACCTGTGTGTAAAGACCACCAAACGAAAACAAGAAAATTGGCAGCTCTTATCAGGTGACCTTTATAGACAGGTTCCGAAATATTGTTTACAGTCAAACCTGTGTATGACCACCAATGGAAAACAAGAAAATTGGCCGCTATGATCAGGTGACCTTTAAATACATGTTCCGAAAAGTCGTTTACAGTCAAACCTGTGTAGAAAGACCACCAAAAGAAAACAAGAAAATTGGCCGCTCTAAACAGGTGACCTTTATAGACAGGTTCTATAAAATCTTATTAAGACAAACCTCTGTATAGTGACCACTCAATGGAAACAACACAATTGACACTTAATTGCAAGTGACCTTTATAGACAGGTGCCAACATATTGTTACAGTCAAACCTGTGTATAACGACCACCAAAGGAAAATAAGAACATTTGCCGCAATAAACAGGTGCCCTTTATAGACCTATTCCATAAAATCATAAACAGTAAACTTTGTATGGTGACCACCCAAGTGCAACAAGACATGTGGTCGCTATAAACAGGTGACCTTTATAGACAAATTTCATAACACAGTGTACTGTCAAACCTGTGTATAGTGACCATCCAAATGAAACAATGCATGGAAGTGGGCGCTATAATCAGGTGACTTATTATTGACATACTCCATAGAATTAAAATGAGATATAGTAAAACCTGTGTATAGTGACCACCCAATGCAGACAAGAAGAGTGGACGCTATAAACAGGTAACCTTTATAGACAAGTTCATTTAAATCATATAGTTCAGTTAACCTGTTTACAGAGACCACAGCAGAGAAACAAGAAATATACAGCTATATATGACGTTGTTTTTAGTAGCCAAATAGTGCTTGTCGTCACAGATCTAGACCGACGGCAAAACAGGGGTGTACACGTATTAGATATCTGGTACGAACGACGGGCACGTAGATGCGCATGCGCACTGCTTCAAAAAATGACGTCACTGTACCAGTCCACTAGTGAACGTACAAATCGAAAAGTCCGTACTGCAACTCACTCACTCACTCATGCACATGCACATACAACGCCGTTAAGGGCCAGTACGCTCAGACGTCGAGCACGGGAACTTCAGGCGTATGCGAACTGAATTGTCCGCTGCGTGTAGCAATTCAGCTGGAAATCAACATTTGCCAAAATCCACGCACGACACGTCTTTAGAAATACTCCAATAACAAGACAAATAATGCAAGTGGTATGGTTGTACATTACCTAAATGACAGAACTGCATATTATCGTCTCAGATTACTCTGAATTATGCACGTACATATTATAAACATAATGATTGAAAAGATTTGATAAGGGGGTATCGGCATTTTCGTCGACATTTTTAAATCTCTTTGTGTGTGTATGTCTAGTCTTAGTAACAAGCGTTTGCAATTTAAACAATCTTGATTAAACGCTCACGTCACGATTTGGTTAACGCGACACTTCGAGTTTTACCGGCATGGAAAACGACAAATTGTTGGGTCACTTTACCCTACACTTCGTAGATTTGGGTGACCTGTTTCACAAAAGGTACAGAACCGTTCACGTGATGTTAACGTGAACGTGACGTGACTGTTCGTACCAAGCCACCTGCTATCTATCACCCATCACACATAATTGCCATGCACTCGACCTGCTATCTATCACCCATCACACATAATTGCCATGCACTCGACCTGCTATCTATCACCCATCTTGGAAGAGTTGTTAGTGTTTACAGTTTCTTATGACGCTGAATAGTCTACGAAACTCCCAATTACATAGCGTAATATATGTGTGAAATCAATCACCGTCAAATCTAATTCATCAAATTACGTCACTAGTAAAAGATATTCGATTTAATTTCTGGCACGAAGGAGCCTCTTTTTCAGACGATATTAGCAACAAATTGACACATCGGGAAAACTGATTAGTGCAATTAGCCCCATAACTTCCGTTTATTAGTACAAGTGAGTAAGAGACACATTAAAGAGATAGGTAGAGTACAAATATATTTCAGTATAGGTCTTAACATACCATGTATACATTTGCACATGTATTCGTATTTCCGAGTATTGTCCCTTATATACACATGCATGGTTCGTATGTGTTGTTTTATTCCATGCAAACGTACAAATAAACAAATTGAGACTAGTAATATGTAGTACATCAATGATGCTATCAGATACCTTCCTAGAATCGAATGTAGATAAGTGTCAACATGTATTCAGTATGCAAATTATGTATATACAAAATATACATGACTGTAACGAAATTTTAAAGGCTCAAGTGTTTGCAAAATAATTGACGTGAATACTCGTTTGAATTCACCATCATTTTACATTCTTCTTCAGCAAATACTCCTTAACCATAGTCCATAGCTTTACAGTGAGTGATGAGGGGGACGCTAATTGGCACTGCTAGAACAGGATATATCGGGGCCATACATAATACAGGAGTGGGGAATTTAGTTTGTTTTGCGTGGTAAGTGCTGACCCGCTGACCCATATTAATTTTTGAATCGGGAATTTTTATTAGAACTTTTAATTTCACTGCAGAAAATAATGAACACATTCAAGATCGTGATGAGGAAGCCATCTCAGGGATAATTTATCGTAATTATTGTACTTAATTATTGGGTGGTGGAAAAATATTGAAAGTGTGGATATGTTTACGTGCGTTTTTATGTGTGCCGATATTTGTGTGGTGTAAAATATGTTGAATGTACAGTTGCTTGAATATTTCGTTGCAAATTATCGTGCTTTCATTAAAAAATACATTTAAAAAATGGTTTATCATGCAATCAGCATATTACTTAATTAACTAACACTAAACAAGCTTTAATTTGATTCCAACATACTAGTTACAGAATTATCGATATACCTGGATTTAGTTCCTGTCTACAGTAGTACTGTCAAACGTTAATGGATCTATCGTAACACTATACAAACAAGCATACGTTTTGTTTTCCAATATTAATACACACTTACTTATCAAGCACGAAATAGATATCGAATCCTCCTCTGCATTTGCTCGTTTTCACAATGTCATTATCCGTCTCCGATTGTTTCCGAAATCTTCGCAAAATAATGTCTCCATATCCATCATCACCACCAGCACCACCACCTCCACTACCACCAAGAAGCCCTGTATCTACCCCTCCTTCCAACAGGTCCGCACCCTCTGGATGACCCGGCAGCACCCCGCATGCGACTAGGCGACACAGGTAAAGGAGAAAACACCACAAGTACCGTGCGACAAACATGGTTCAAAAGGTTCAACAAATGTTTTAACAACGCAAAGTAAACGAATATAACAAAGTTATGTGCTCTCGTATTGAGTGGAATGCACGACACCAAGTAGTGAGTATGTTCCCAATGCGTTAATCGTTTTCTGGCTGGTTTTGTAGCTCAGATATAACACCACATCACCCCCGTCGACCTACACGCAGCACCAAGTGCACGATGAGTCATGGGTGCAAGTGTAAGTAGTGTACCCTTGAACGAACGAATTTAGCAACCATACAGTTATCATAGTTTGTACAGTCGAGAGTAGATCTATGTCCTTGATCTGGCATAAACTATTTGTACGAGTTGACTAAAATAATGAAATGTGATTGGAACTGGTTATAGTCTGCAAGCGAGCTAAAATGAAGACTTGTGCATGTTCCCTTGCTGAAAGAGAAAGTCTGGCAAACAAGAACTTCGTACTGATACTTCAATCGTGCAAATGTACGTTTTTTCTCCACATTTAGAAGCACTAGAAACTGATTTGATTGATGGTACTCGGAAACCAGCAAATGGGCTGACATAATAACCGTCTGTTTCCGATCAAACTTAGGTTGGAACAAAATGTAGCAATACAAACGTAGTTCTTGCAGGCACGGTGACGGTGTCTATGTAACGATTGAATACGACGGATGTAATGTCGTGTTTTCATTTCCCGAACTCTTCTCCCTCTCGGGTCAAGCGTATCGCTGGTAGAGTCCTAGTCTTTTGACAAGGCTTCGCTTCTTAATGGCCAACACGACTGGTAAGAACAAATATCACACGAGCGGCGACAGCCCTTCGTTACTAAAACACGTCATGTTACCATAGTCGTAAGAGGCGGGGAGGGGGGGGGGGGGGTGAGGGTCTGCAGCCCCCTGGCGTTTTGAAAATGGCCATATGCGGTCAAAAACACACACACATTCGGGGGAACTATATCATATTCGGGCAAAACCCATGTCATATTTGGGGGAAAACGGTCATATTCAGGCAAACACATGTCATATTCGGGCAAAGTCATTTTGCATTCGGGAAACTCGTGTCATTCCAGAGCAATACAATATAATTTTCGGGCAAAATCATGTTTTTTCGGTCTTAACCATAACACAACATACTTTTGGGGCATCTAAGGGGCAAAGACCGGATTTTTTCTTTTTATTGTAACGTGAAAAATGAGAAAGAGACTTAAGCCCTCTGCAGACAGAGCCGACTCGACCCGATCCGACTGGTTTTAAACAGGCTAGAGTTGGGCCCGGTCGGTCGGATCCGATTCCTCGTGTTGAACAGCCCCAACTGGCATCCGACTGTCTCTCGACTGGCAAAATGTGAGTCGCGAGGCACCGAAAACTGAGCCGATCCGAATGAAAACCAGGCGAATCGGGTCGAGTCTGCAGAGGGCTTTATTCGGACAAACGATCTCAGACCCCTTGATAAGAAGCATGTGCTCCAACGCCCATGCATGTAACTATTCTCGCATGTTCACCAGAAATTTCTTGATAACTTATAGACGCTTGCATGAACAATATGGTCGTAATGTTCAGTTATAAAACCCCGGACATGTATGTCGTTAACTGTTCTTATACAAATAAAGGGACATGTGATCGATACATTCATGACAGTTGAAGCTCCGCTATATAGCGAGCTTACATTATGACTTTTGTTTCCTTTATGAATAAGTTATGATGACCAATAATGGGCCAATAATTCTGACTTGACGCTACAAATCTTCGTTCTCTCCCAACATTAAAACCAAGAATAGCTAACATAATGACTTTCTATTTCCCATCAAACCTAAGATGAAAAATGACATTTGTATAAAGGCACTTGACTTTAATACCCAAGACAGTGGCAGTGGGGCATGATTTCAAACAAAACATACTTTTAATAGCACTCGAGATGAAATATATTATGCAAGTGTATCATGTACTTAATATGCTCTGAAAGTTTAAGCTAATTATGAGTTCGTGTGACGATCGGATGCACTTGTCTACTCGTTTGCATTTCGTGAAATGTTCTCCCTCGAGCTTTCCAGTCACAGACAATTCGAGATCATTTTGCATCATTAATGATTTGTGATTTGGGTTGCCTAGGTAACCGCTCAACCATGTTGTGCCATCCCTGTTGTGTTTTGACGTTTTGACTTCAACGTGACCCGAGCAATCGTGGTCAGATTTAATTCACATTATTCGAGTATGTGACAGAGAGCGGGGCAGATACGAACAATAGCTAGGGAGAAGGTGAGGAATTCGAGATATAGAAAGATAAGGAGAGATAATGCGACACATGGGACGTATTGGACTCATGATATGAATCACATCCCAGAGGCGTAGCTACGGGGGGGGGGGGGATGTGCCCCCCAATAATTTGACAACAACAATTTCGAACAAACATTACACGTACATCTTAGAAATAAAAGAAATACAGAGATGTGGCTCAAATAATTCGCCCCTGTCCGTCCTACCACACTACGCCATTGACATCCTCCCAACCGCGCTGGTATATTATGGTGGCTGTTTACATTGTGAATGGGGATAAGCATGCCCCCCCCCCCCCCCACACTCACACAAACACACACACACGCACCTCCACACAGAAACAGCAACAGCAACACACAAACAAAACAGAGTCAAAATAATTTGAAGAGAATAATGAATAAGGGTAATCAGAAATATGTTGCTTGTCATATTATTATTAAGAATTAATGTCGAAGTAATGTTATAAAATGAAGGACACATATTAGCATGGAGGTATTGACAATGTCACATAATATTTCTGTGCATGATATATGATATAATTATATACATAAGTGTACGAAAACACAATACCACAATGGTTTGGGAGATCGGACCTGTAACAGCATGGCGAGATGCCTAACCATATTGATTTTCTTTAAAACAATTGAAAGAGTGGTAGGCCTCTTCAATAACGCATGCACCACAAGTCCTGCATTGCGGATTAAGTACGAACTGTTTCTGACCTGACATAATAAAAACGAAGTACGTTGTGTAGTGCGAACGAGGTATAAGACATTATATTCCACATACTAAGAATCTTGCTCTACGATTGGTCAAAAGTTAATCACGTGATGAAACATAGTTTCGCCCATCATTGATGGGAGAAGAAAACTTCGTTACACTGTGTAGATATCTTGGGCGAAAGTGCGTTGCACTCACTAGATAATTGGTAAAGTACTATCTACACTCCGCGGTTGCATTGAATTTAACGTGGAGTGTGTGGCCACTCAAATTCAGTACCGGCGCGATAACTCTATGCGCGCGAATTACAAATTTAATTGTATTCGTTGTGCATGCATACGGTATACGGAGATACTAGTACACTGCACTGCACAGTGCACTGTATGTGTATCGTACATGCATTACATACATGCACCGTTTGCTGTTAATTGCTTGTTCTGTTGCTCTACTATGGCGGCCATAGACGTAAGATTTGAGCTCTTTAACGAAGCTGAAATGGACACTTTTTTTCTTGAGAGTAAAAGTAAAAATACAAAGCGACAACTTAAGTTCAGCCTGAAAGTGTTCCAAGATTATTGCGATGCTGGAAGCATACTTTTTAACGAATTGTCTGACGTGGACTTGAAAGCGCTAGACCAAGTGTTGGGGAGACTCTTTCGCGTTTGTTGATTTTTGAACTGTTTTTTTTGGAGTTTACATTTCGCGTTTTAGCTTTTGGAATTTTCAAGGAGTTACCCTGTTACCGAAATTGGAATAACAAGTCATTGTTGGTAAGTAGATCAAACCTAGTAGTAACAGTACTTAGACTTAGAAGTTAGACTTAAGCCCGGCGCAGACAGAGCCGACTCGACCCGATCCGACTGGCTTTAATCAGGCTAGAGTTGGGCCTGGTCGGTCGGAGCAGATTTATCGTGTTGAATCGGCCCCAACTGGCATCCGACTGTCTCTCGACTGGCAAAATGTGTGTCGCGAGGCACTGAAAACTGAGCCGATCGGAATGACAACCAGTCGAGTCGGCTCTGTCTGCGCCGGGCATTCTGAGTACTTAGAGTAGACTAGGGGTAGGCCTGCTTAGACTACTATAGTACAGTAGTAGTACTACTAGACTAGATCTAAGTTCGATGTGAACGAGTCGAGTCGGCTCTGTCTGCGCCGGGCATTAGAGTACTTAGAGTAGACTAGGGGTAGGCCTGCTTACACTACTACTATTAGCCTACAGTAGTAGTACTACTAGACTAGATCTAAGTTCGATGTGGAATATAAAGCAAATAATCACCTTTTGGTTTCAGGCGATGGCAAACTATCACTTCCTCGGCGATCTGAATGTATAACGCTATCTTTCCTCAGCTTCGCTTCGGAAAGATAGCTACATCCAGCTCGCCTCGGAAGTGATAGTTTGTCCCATCGCCTTCACCAACGGTAATTATTTGCTTACTATCATTGGTTCGTAAAATAATTGACATAAACAATAAACATTAACAAAACAAGAGAGGGAGTCATGTTGTTTAAGTTTGAACAAGAGACGGAAACATGTTATTTGAGTTTGAACAAGAGAGGGAGACATGTTGTTTGCGTTTGAACAAGAGAGTGAGACATGTTGTTTGCGTTTGAACAAGAGAGGGAGAAATTTTATTTGAGTTTGAACAAGAGAGGGAGACATGTTGTTTACGTTATAACAAGAGATAGAGCGACATGTTTTGGGGAGTCTGTGATGTTTAATTAAAATGCATGGAATAGTACAGATACAATTGTAGTAATTGCCAATTATTATGAAGATATTTGCACTAAATTGACAATCATTTCCAATTGAATTGAGATTAAATCTCGCATGAACCATACATGCAACGTTCTATCACTGTCGTGTATTCTTGTTCCAGTGTTTTACTTTGCTCGTAAAATCCGCACAAGATATCCAACATAATAATTCTGCGTTATCATAATGTGATGATGGTTTGAGCCTCTTCCCTTTGCACACATCACTCAGTGGACAAAATCAGATCACGAGAATACACATTTTATCAAGCATCCATCAGATTTTGCATAATGATCAGTGCTGTAGTCCAGTCCACCCTGTCCGAGTCCCGGACAGCCGAGTCCCGAGTCCCTGACATCCGAGTCCGAGTCCGAGTCCGAGTCCCAACGGGAAAATCTTAAATTGCAATTCTTTTTATGACACATCAGTTTCATTATGATAAATGCCTTACAGTGAACTCTCTATAACATAAATAGTTGTTTGGAACTCTGGTTCATTGTAAACTTCCATTTGTCAGAGAATTTATATATACTCCGCAAAAAAAGAAACTGGACACTTGTATAAGTGGAAATATTTCATATCAATGTACGATAAAGTGTACATGATCATATATCAAATTAAAGGGAATTTAGTCTTCTACATGCAGGGTATAACGTAAAGGTGTAATCGTTCATGCATGAAATGCCATGGTCAATTAACACTAGCAAAGTCTGTTTTCAAAAATAGCAAAACAATGGAGAACCACACCATTCGACTGAAATGATAGTAAGCGTTTCACTTAAAACAAGATGAGCGGGGCAAGTAAATTATGACATTATTCAACTTTATTGTTATGAACAAACTCTGGAAATACAAATTTGTCAATAAAACAGGGCCAGGTTATGAGAGCATTATTTGATACACAATATCATATATTGTATCGTTAATGAATACGAAATATTTGGTCTAATACAAGTGTCCAGTTTCCTTTTTTGCGGAGTATATTTTAACTACTTCTTACTACAACAGTTATCTTCATGATAGACACCATCAGAGAAATGACAAAGAGTTATATGCAGAAATGATTTTGGGCAATGTCAAAGGTTATTATTACTGAGTATGAGACAAATTCAATTAACAAAAATATAATAATACAAAAGTTCATAAAAAAGTGTGACAGACGGGACAAAAATTTAGTTGATCTTTGTCACCCTTAAATTTCCCCAAAATACAGTGGATAAGGAACTGCTGTATATCTTTTCCTATTAAGGTTCACTGTCAAATGAATTAATGAGATATAACTTTATTTGCAAACAGTCAAGTTGCTGAAAATAATCATTGTTAAAGTTAAGCATAAATTTCAGCAATTTTCTAATCCTTTTAAGATCACAATATTATTGTTAGCATAAAATATCAAATATCTGAAAATTCACGTTTTGTGCCATAAACTGTCAGTTATGACCATTTCGTCGCTGGGCAATTAAAAGGACAAATTGACGGTATCGATAGCAAAAAACGATACTTACTTTTTTGGAAGAAACAACATTTTGACATTTTGGGCAATTATATTTTTCAAATGCCAAATCCAGTAATATTGTTAAGTGAAACAGTAATGTAGGCTATAAAGCGGTCAAGTCGTTTAATTTGGCCTACGCTCAGTTCTTTTTAACGGAGTTATTTACGCATTTCTGAATTTGCCCTTTTTACATGCACGATATCGCGTCGATATTGGGCATGAAAAAGGACAAAACGCGAATTGCCCTTTTACGCGCATTGATAATGCACAGGCAATGCGCGCGACTTGGCGCAATAATGGGCAGCTAAAAGGGCAAATCCAGTTTTGTCCTTTTTATTGCCCATATCATATGCGCGTTTAGTCGTGTATGCCAAACATGCAAGGGTTATTTCGTAGTCACTTGAATTAAAATTGGTTAAACTTGTGGCCGTACGCATGTGCGGATATTGTGATCAATGCTATATTCTTACGGAAAAGTAGTAAAATAACACATTTCATTCGTTATACATTGATTCTTAACCAAATAACACCTCTCGGCAGTTCGTGAAAACGATTTTGTCCTTTTTGTTGCCCAAATACGCGCAATTTTGTCATTTTGTCCTTTTGTTATTTTTGATTTTCTCAAAAAGTGGGGCACATATGGGAATTCTAAACATATCATCGGATAGGTTTTAAAGAACTCTATCTGAAAATAAAATAAAAACAAAATCGATATTTGACGATAATATCGGCCATTTTGCCCTTTTTATTGCCCAGCGACGATTTGATAACTACTGGACCCAAGAGGCTAAAAACCTAAAATGATTTTGAAATTTGGCCCATTGTAGAAATTTTCATGGAATTACCCCAAGTTATTACAATCAGAGTAATATGTCAGTACTGGAGTATGTATAGTGTATTACTTATATTGTGTATCACTGAATACTGATAAAGAGTTAAGGCATGCTACTTCACATTTTAACAAAATGAATAACAAAATATTGGTGTGTATAATGTAATGGTCGTGTGCGTTCTGCAAAATTTACATTTTGCTTGATGTTTTTTCTTTGTTGAACGATCAACAAACTCTCTATGGTCCGTATACCCAAACAGTATGACACGAGAAACTGAAGACATGATTGTTGAATGACTGGTTGACATAGGCGCCGGAAGGGCAGTGGGGCGGCCACCCACCCCCCCCCCCCCCCCCCAATCCAAAAAGTGGGGGGCAAACTCGTTTTGGTCCCCCCCCCAAAAAAAAAAAAAAAAAAAAAAAAAAAAAAAAAAAAAAAAAAGAAGAGTGGGGGGAAAAAATAAAATGTATGAGCTTAGACTTGTTCTTGTGTATGCTTGCATTGCTCTGGCTGCTTGTGTGACGTGCACCAAATTGCACCATTTCAAGTATATAAATGCAAAATCTTCCCCTTAGGAGGGGGATACCCCCTCTCAAACCCTCCCCCTCTGGGGGACTCATTCTTGGCTGTAGGCTATGTTGTTGGATCATACATAATGTGGCATATGATTTATGTTGGAACTGTGTACGACACTAAATACAATATTTGTGTGTGTGTTGGGGTGCATATTTATTAGCGTGTCAATTATTTGTTTTCTTCATGAAAAATATATTTAAAATTTCTGGTCGATCAAATCATAACACGCTTTCCCAGACACAGTTAATCTAAAGCTCGAATTCCTATCTATAGGTATGCACCAGATTGCACAATTTCAAAAATGCAAAAGCTCCCTACCGTGGGAGGGGGGTGTCCGTGGGAGGGGGACACCCCCCTCCCATACCCCCTTCCCCCGCTCAGTCACTTCGCTCCCTCGGGCTTGGTTGCTTCGCTCCCTCGCAATGTATCCCAGCAAACACAAAACGTTTTCAGAACGTTTTTATCAGGTCCCGTACGTCTTCGTCCTTAAAGGGATCTAGTAACTTTGTTGAGATGTGCAAAAACTGATGAATGGTTGATGCAATGTATACTGTTGTTATCTCATATGTCCTCAGGGTATTGTGTGAAAATTTCAGGTCAAATGGACAATGTATGGCCAAGTAATGAGCGAAAATGCAAAGTGATATTGGGTGATATTCACCAACTCACTGCATTCACTTTGTACAGGGATGAAAATCTCGCCCGGAGATTTTCTCATCTAAATACTTCAATCATACATATCTTTGTAATGAAAGGGAAATTTGAAAAACCGAAAGCTGTCCCATGATTTTATTGTTAATACGAATACAACAAGGTATAAAGGAACCGCTAGAATTACAATTTTATTTTGAGGATTTGGACAATGTTACTAAGTCCCTTTAATAAACGTTTAAAAAACGTTTATATAACGTCTAAGTTTGGACATTTGCTGCAAAGCTAGGTCTTTTGAAGACATTCGGAAAACGTTTTTTGGATGTCACAAATTAAACGTCCTTGGATATGTCCTGTAGAACGTTTACAAAACGTTTTATCCAGACGTTTTTTTGTTGAACGTTTATTAAAGTTTTTTTATGTCCAAATTACTATTTCTTAAAAAAAATACCAGCTGGCAAAATTGTGCCACATACGCAGAAGGGGGGGGGGGGGGGGGGAAGGGGAGATCGAGTACGTAAAACTGATACGTATGCTCCAGTGGCGTAGCGACGGGGGGGGGGGGGGGCACGTGCCCCCAATAATTTTGAAAAAACAAAACAATAGAAAACATAAGGGGCCATTTTTTGAAGAAAAAAAAAGAAATACATAGGGTGTGCCCCCCCCCCCCCCCCCCCCCCCAATAATTTGTGTGTCCCCCCAATCAGTCCGACCACGTCATTAAAAAAAGCCCCATTAAAACATAAGTGGGCGCTCTGTAATAAGGCATTGGTTTCAACCATTTTAAAAATAAAATTATGCATGTGATGTTTTGTAGAAATGATGATGAAATAGAGAGATCATCAACAACTATTTAAAATCCGGTTTTGACAATTTGTACAAAAGTGTAAGCATTTTGTACATATTTTTTCAAAAATCATCGTATTCATTTAGGGTCCAAATAAATACGATCGGATATATTTATTGATATTTCAGCCGGCTACCCCTTTAAGTGTAAGGACCTGCAGAAAACCTGTCGTATGCTGGAGACGTTTTGCAAACGTTCTAAGAACATTAAAAAAAACTTCCAGCAAATTTACAATATTGTTATTCAACAAATACCAGGCGATTACAGCCGATACAAGAAAGAAATTAAAGGGATCTAGTAACTTTGTTAAAATGTGCAAAAAGTGATGAATGGTTGATGCAATGTATATTGTTGCTATCTCATATGTCCACAGGGTATTGTGTGAAAATTCCAAGTCAAATGGACATTGCATGGCCAAGTTATGAGCAAAAATGCAAAGTGATATGAACTAACTCACTGCACTCACTTTGTACAAGGTATGAACAACTCCGGGGCAGTTTTTCTTATCTGAATACTTTGATCGTACATATCTTTGTAACGAAAGGGAAATTGGAAAAACCGAAACCTGTCCCATGATTTTATTGTTAATACGAATACAACAAGCTATGAGGGAACCGCAAGAATAAACATTTTATTTTGAGGATTTGGACAATGTTACTAAGTCCCTTTAAGCATTGATCGATGACGTCATGCGATGCGCCCGCATACGCACATCGCAGTTCAATACTGTTGATATTAATACAACAAGGACATGATAACAATGTATTCATTATAAATAATTACAAAATGTATTTTGTTAATAGAAATTCACATCTCATTTATGATCGTTTATAATTTATAATTGGTTGGGTATGGTCCCCGAGGGAAACAATTGCTTCAAAATAAGCACATACCAAATTAATACCACATTAAAAGAAAGTGAGTAGGAGTGAAATGGGGGAGAAGAGAGATTATACCTGTATTCACATTACAATAATGTGATTGGTGTGCTCAAAAGTGTGTCTTTGTATTTGTGTTTGAATACATTTAAGGATGAAGCGCTCTTTAAATTATATTTGTATCCCGAAAGTTTAGATCCCCTTGTAACTAGACTACACATTTTAATGGAATTATACTCCGATAATTATGTGAATTGACTGAGCTCAAAATACAACAAAAAACACGACAAAATTAAAGCTGTATTGATAAGCCTTTGATTGAAGTTCCACTCCCTCTGTCCCAAGACTATGATTGACATTAGATTTAGACTAATGTCAGTGTATATGTAATAAATATTTAATATGTTAATTATTGATATCCTACACCAAGCTTAAAATGTATCACTTCTTATAATCAATGATAATTACTTGCGTACTGGTGGGGGGGGGGGGGGGGCTTGGGGGCGCTTGCCCCCCCCCCCCCAAAAAAAAAAAAAAAAAAATTAAACAAATTCAATCATGGCTTTTATCTATTTCGATAACAGTGATTGAAAAAAGGAGTATTCTTTAGACAAGAAAACTTAGATTTTACTTCATGTCAAGTCAAATTTCCTTCCTAAGTATGCACCAGATTGCATAATTTCAAGTAAAACATTGCAAAAGCACCTTTACCGTGCACGTGCGGTCACCCACCTACCATCACACCCTCCCATCACCCTAATTCCCCCTCTCGGTTATTGATTCGCTCCGTCGGAAATCGGTCTTGTATACGTCTGGACTACAATGTTCATGTTGTTTTGTCATAAAATAATGCTTTTGATGCACTGTTTGAACTGAATATGTCACTTTGCGAATGTGATTTTGGGGGTGCATTTTTGTTTTTCTTCATTTCATGGTTGGTAGAATCATGCCGATGATGACGCACTAACACACATTGTAGTACATGTCGTCAAGTAAGAATTTTCTTTCTAGGTATGCACCAGATTGCACAGTTTCAAGTCCAAAAATGCAAAAGCTCCCTACCATGGGAGGGGGGGGGGGGGGGGGGGGGACACCCCCTCCCACACCCTCCGCTCGCTCAGTCGCTTCGCTCCCTCGCAATATCCGGTGGTAATGCGGATTTGGTTTAGCCCCCCCAAAGTTTTTGCTCATTACCCCACTGATGATAATACAAAACGAGTTTTGCAAGCATTCATTTTAGGTATGATTGTCCCTTTAAATCCTTTACCAGATCGCCTCAAACCCAACTTGCAGAGAGAAGTGTATGCTACGTGCCGTGAATTATACTGTATGCGAAATACACTACATACTTCATAGACTAGGATCGAGTCCCTCACTGGCAAATATATAGCGCCACTTACGAGAGAGATATGCACAACGCGACGAGGAAGGTCTGCACAACATTATATCGCACCTCGATGGCAGCGATCAATGATGTTATGTAGATCACTGATGTTATGCAGATCTCTCTCGTTGGCGGCGCTTTCGAGTAACTGCACCACAGAAATACAATACGGTATTTTCGCAAACCTGAAGACGACGAGTAGTGGGGTGGTTAAGGGGTCCATGACTGCATTTTGGGGTACGATTGTTTTACTTGGCATACATACTCCTTGGATAAAAAAAAGAAAATTCGTCAAAAGAGACACTCTGTATCTATGCAAATTAGGCCTAATTTCCATAATTGATATACAGAGTGTCTCTTTGGATAATTTTTCTTCTTTTGATCCAAGGAGTTTGTATGCCAAGTAAAACAATTGTACCCCAAACTGCAGTGAACACCCATATTTGTGGCCCCTACTATAAGAAATGACGTCATTTAGGCGAGAAATTACGTCACTTACGTTCTCTCTCGTCGTCTGGCCAATCTGCGCACTAGTTCATGCCCGATTTCAGGTTCGTCGGAAAATCCAGTGCACCGTCTTCAGAATTACGTAATCAGAGAAGTATCAACATGTATGTGTGTGTGTGTGTGTGTGTTTTATACGTGTGTATGTGTATGTGTGGTGGATTATGTAACTGGTGTATGCGTGTGTGTTTGAATGTGTGCGTGTGTGGCTTTGTGTACGTGTGTGCGCATTTGTGCGTGTGTGTGTGTTTGTGAGTGTGTGTGTGTTTGTTTGTGTTTGTTGGAATGCGAGTGCATGCGTGCGTGTGTGTATCTGCGTATGTGTACGGGTATGGGTTTTTGTTTGAGTGTGTGCCTGTGTTTGTGTTTGTTTGAGTGCTCGCGTGGATGAGTGTGCGTGCGTGTGTTTGTGTTTATGTGGATGTGCGTTTGTGGGTGTTTGTGTGCATTGGTGAGTGTGCATTCATGTGTTTGTGTGGGTGTGTGTTGTGTATCTGTATGCGTATGTGTGGGAGTTTTATTAATGTTGTGTTTGTGTGTATACGCGTGTGTAAGGGTTTGTGTTTGTGTGAGCGCATGTATGGGGTGTTTGTGTGCATTGTTGTTTGTTTGAGTGCGAGTGCGTGCGTGCGTGCGGGAGTGGATGTTTGTGCGTGTGAGTATACGTGTGTGTAAGTGTGTGTGTGTTTTGTGTGATTGAATGCGTGTATGTGTGTGTGTGTCTGTGTTGGAGTTTGAATAATTCAGTCGGGTCGTGTGTTTGCGCATGTGTATGTTTGAAAGTGTAAGGTGTGTGTGAGTGTTTGTCATGATTGTGTGTAGAAGGGAACGACGTCATTGTGAACGCGCGTTAACTAAAAACGAAAATGGTTCAAAGGCAGCGAACAGGACGTGAACAGCACGGGTTGACTACATCCAATAGACCGCTTCTGTGATGTATGCAAATAATATTCGTATGACGTATAGACTCCCCGTTGGCAAACTTAACAATAGTAACTAGGTTCGGCAAGATAAGTATGCCGGAGCTTACCGGACCTAGTTACTATTGTTAAACAGTGCCAACGTGGAGTATTACGTCATACGCATATTATTTGCTTATACAGGGTGGCCCAGAAATAACGGAACGGGGTACTTTCCATTATAAAGAAATATACAGACTAGGTTCACTGGATAGATAATCTTTTAAAAAGAACTTTGATATCATAAACAGTAATGTTTTTGTTTGGGTGTTCGGAATAACGAATTTCTTTTAAAAAGATTATCTATCCAGTGAACATATTATCACAATGGCAAATACCCCGTTCCGTTATTTCTGGGCCACCCTAAAACGGTCGTTCTAGGACGGGAAACTCGTTCTCGTTCACATAAGCGAAAACTCCCTAATTACAAGCACAGAACAAGTTTTGGTTTTTCCGAATTCTAAACAAAAAAAGGCGAAACATGTTCTATGCTTCCATTAATGTGAGAACCGGTAGAGTACACTCTAAAAATGAAGGTGCTAAAAAACGAGTGCTGCTCGCGATCTAGTCAATAATCTAGACCCTCGAAAGCGCCGCCTAACATAATTGATCGCTGCCAGTCGAGAATCGCCGCCAGTCGAGATCATAATTATGACATGGTTGTGCAGACCTTCCTCGTTGTGCATATCTCTCTCGTAAGTGGCGCTATATATTTGCCAGTGAGGACTCGATCCTTGACGTCTACTCGCGATCGTGCACCTGGAGGAGCTAATTTAGCACTACAAGTGTAAGTAGTGAATAAAAGTCTGCGAGGGGCTAAGAAATCGCTAAATTAAGTTCCGAGTTAACGGAAGCCACCCCTCCCCCAGTATTATCTTTTAGCTCTATGGGTTTTATTCATCACACACAATGTGGATTTCTCAGCACCAAAAGTGCAAATTCGGTAACACCTCAAGTGGTGCTAAACTAGCACTTGTACTAGTGCCAAACCAGCACAGGCGGTGCTGTCCCTATGCGAGCACCGTAAAGGTGCTGAATGTAGACCTCCAAGTGCTAAAAACAGCACTTCTGTTTTTTGAGTGTAGTAATAGTTCTGAGGTTTCGGCTACCTTATAGCGACGAAATTAAATTACCCCTCGTTATAGAGAGTTGCACCAATATTGCAGGGACTTTCCCCCGACTTCAGAGATCCTGCAGATATCATAGCAATTCTACCCCAAATCCAGAGACGACACTTTCAAAGTGAAATAAGCATGTGTTATGCTCCTTTAGAAAGAACTGTCAATATAAATGGTGTAATTATATACATTGTTCTCGATAATTAGTATATTTAATGAAGAACATAATAACAATAGAATAACAATACAATATTATGCAGGGGATAATATACAATAAAGGCAGAAAGAAAGGCTCATTTCCAATATAGACGTACATGTAAAATTAATGTGTGAAATTGAGAGCGTCAAATTCAGA
The DNA here is from genome assembly GCA_037951105.1 of Echinarachnius parma. NCBI lineage: Eukaryota > Metazoa > Echinodermata > Echinoidea > Clypeasteroida > Echinarachniidae > Echinarachnius > Echinarachnius parma. Next base: position 51,625 of record JBAMJV010004662.1, read on the forward strand.
TTAAGATGTCACAATTTAGGATACAATAAACCGCAAATTGACGCACGAGCTGATAATTCATAATCTGATTTCTTTTTAAATACTTTTCTATCGTGACGAATATTATCAATGCGCGAACTTTGCCCTTACTGCATGAGCATAATAATAAAAAATAATCCTGAATACATATTGTGGGACCTTTCAACAAATCATAATGTGTACGGCTACGTCTATGCCGTGTACATTTTCCGTTGAAATAGAAAAATTGTTATTTTGATGAATGATGAATATTTATACAGCAAACATGGCAGGAGCTCGATTTTATGGCTGTTTCCGGGTTATTATTTGTATGTTGGCTATCAATCTAGACTGTGTTTGGACATGTACGTATGATGATTATATACTTTTGACAATGATCCTCAAACTAGCAATATTGTTATATATATATTCTTTGTGTGTAATGTGTGTAATAAGTAATAGAATAAATACCGAGGTAACTGCTAAATTGTGTATAATTTACTAGACCTACAGTCCCATATAATAACTCTTTATGTATAGCAAATCGTGGTGTGTATAATGGAAGGTAATTACAGGACCTATATTTAGTTATTGAGATGTTTGGAGTACCATTTTGGCTTGTATGGACTTGTTCCGTTTTGATTTTAATCTCACAGCTTATACATGTATATGTTGTAATTACCTATAACCTTGAACTAGTTGAAATTGAGTTAGAATACATGTATAGACTACTACCCCATGGATAATACCCCCCAAACGATTACCGGGGGAATGTTGGGGAAGCAAATAATATTTGGATGCTGACTGCCTGTTCTTTAGCAGTATACCAGGATAAAGGCCATCTTCACCGGGTCTTACTTCTTTGATAAGGGCAATTGACTGTCACCTGGCAACTCTTATTTTTGTAATCCACGCAATTATTCATGGAATTCACGTTTGCTTCAAATTACAGACATAACATCATTCTATTGTAGGCATTCCTAATTCCATTGACTATACCCATTTATATAAAAAAAAATGTAATTAGTGACAAAATAGTGTAAAAAGTCTCAACATTTTAGCAAAAAGTGCTTGGTTGTAAGGTTTATATCTCGAGGAGCCAATTAACCTATTAGATTTTGGGATCATGAGGTCGTCAAAGGTCACAGGACACAGGAAAATGGGCCCTTTGAAATTTAATTCTTAACAGTATAACAGTGAAACAGGTCACCAGCAATACAACGTCCAGGATGATCCAGGACGCAATTTGGCTGATGACAGACTTTACTATAACTTAATTTCAAAGGGCCCATTGTCCTGATGCTTATAGGCAGCTCTCAAGGGATTGACTTGATAATGAAAGGAAACAATTATAATATATCCGAGGACCAGTGTTAAGGCCAGGCGCAAGTTGAGCCACAAGTTGAGAATTCGGCCCATTATGTTTTCGGGTCTCCGTCCGTCCGTCCGCCCTTCCGTACGTAATGTATACTCGTCCCGTTCTCGTGATCGCCATATCTCAAGAACTGATTGACGGATTCTCACCAAACTTCGTAAAGTATGTACCTTGGTGAGCCAATGAACTGATGTCATGAGGTCAAAGGTCACACTGCTCGTTATCGTGTTAACCCTATCTATCTATCTATCTATCTATCTATCTATCTATATATCTATCTATCTATCTATCTATCTATCTGGTAAATGGTTTAACTGGTTACCAGTAGTCTTAGTCTTTTTAGGCTGAACAAGTTGATCTGGGGAACTGATTTATTAGATTTAGGGGTTATGATCGAGGTCAAAGGCAAACATCACAGTACTCGTAATGGAAATCACGATGGCGGAGGCATCAATCTTGTCTGCGCACAGTCGAAGATCCATCTAGTTATTTTCTTTTGCATACCGATATAATTCCAGTGCCAAACAAAGTAGAGCCAATAGAAGGTCCATCAACAGTCAGTTCGGTGAGTGCTTCATGGACTAATCCAGCAGGGGTTGTAGACAGTTACAACATTAGTTGCAGTGATGGTACTGCAAACCCTTCTACGATTCAATCTGATGGGATATTAGAAGCATCTTGTACTGAATTACCGACGGCTGGAGAGGAATACATCATGACCATCACCAGTATCAGTGGAGATCAGACGAATAATACTTCGATAAGTCTAAGAGCTGGTGAGTACATTCATATTAGTTGAAATGCAATTACCGAGCCCCTTCTCCGTAAACAGTTTTTTTAAATAATATTAGTATAAAAACGACCTTACTACGTAACTGTATGGCAAATAATACTTCATTAAGATTTTGTAACATATACATGTAGTTAAACTGTATTGATGTTGCACATAATGTAAATATTAAGATGAGGCGTTAAAGCACAAACCGACTGGGGAATGAAAATCTAATCATTGTATGGGTCATAATTGTGAACCCATGGATGCTCCAGCATTTATGTTCTTCAGCGCAATGCATTTATTTGAAACTGCTGTTTTCGACACCACGCAAGTAAAAATGGTTATTTGATTTGGTGTTGCTAAGCCCGGTGTGCCCTTATAACAGCTTGGGTCTAGTATGGTCCCCAGGGCGTTGGGATAAGATGGTGTTAAATAATGTGCCTCTGAATTGTGAACTTTCGGTATAGTTAGTACATTGATTACAACGAAATAACAAATTGTATGTAAATCAGTTAAGAGTATATGCATTTAATGTGATTTTAAAAGTATTTCTTTGAATTACCATCTCGATTCAGTGCCTAACAAAGTACAGCCGATGGAAGGAGTATCAACAAACAGTTCTGTGAGTGCTTCATGGAGTACTCCAAATGGGAGTGTAGACAGTTACATCATTAGTTGCAGTGATGGTACTGCAAACCCTCCTACGGTTCCATCTGATGGGATGTTAGAAGCATCCTGTACTGGTTTACCGACGGCTGGAGAGGAATACACCATGACCATCACCAGTATCAGTGGTGCTCAGACCAATAATGCTTCGATTAATCTAAGAGCTTGTGAGTACATTTTATTTATGGTAATATTAAAGAGAACTATCCATTAACTGCGCTAAAGTACAGCCACAATTACTTGAAGCTTTTAAACTTCTCTTTTACTTTGTTTTTGTCATATGGTGACAGCAGATTTGAATAGGTTTGATTTTGTCAGGGGGTGTAGACAGACTTTACAACATTAGTTGTGGTGATGGTACTGCAGACCCTGCTACGATTCAATCTGATGGGATGTAAGAAGCGTCTTGTACTAATCTACCGACCGCTGGAGCGGAATACATCATAACCATGATCACCAGTATCAGTGAAGATTAGGCCAATGATGACAATTAGAATTTCTCCGGTGGCGAATAGCAGCAAGACAATAGGTATGCAGTTACTAGTTTAACTGGTTACTGGTATTCTTTGTCTTTTAGGCTGGACTAAAGTTGATTCACTGATGAAAATTCGGGCTTTTATATTTTTGGGTCTCCGTCCGTCTGTTCTCCCTTCCGTCGTGTCCGTACGTATACACTCCGTCCCGTTTTCGTGATTGCGTTATCTGAAGAACCGATTGACGGGTTCTCACCAAACTTGGTATATGCATGTTACTTGGGAAGCTAATGAACTGATCATATTTAGGGTTCATAAGGTCAAAGGCCCAAAGTCACGACTCGTTATGAAATTCATGCAATGGCGGAGACATGAATTTTGTCAGCTCACAGTCGAAGATACATTCAGTTTACGTATTTCTTTTCCATACTCATTTAATTTCAGTGCCAAACAAAGTAGAGCCAGTGCAAGGTAAATCAACAGTCGATTCTGTGAATGCTTCATGGACTAATCCAGCAGGGGTTGTAGACAATTACAGCATTAGTTGCAGTGATGGTACTGCAAACCATTCTACGGTTCCATCTGATGGGATGTTAGAAGCATCCTGTACTGGTTTACCGACGGCTGGAGAGGAATACACCATGACCATCACCAGTATCAGTGGTGCTCAGACCAATAATGCTTCGATTAATCTAAGAGCTTGTGAGTACATTTTATTTATGGTAATATTAAAGAGAACTATCCATTAACTGCGCTAAAGTACAGCCACAATTACTTGAAGCTTTTAAACTTCTCTTTTACTTTGTTTTTGTCATATGGTGACAGCAGATTTGAATAGGTTTGATTTTGTCAGGGGTTGTAGACAGACTTTACAACATTAGTTGTGGTGATGGTACTGCAGACCCTGCTACGATTCAATCTGATGGGATGTAAGAAGCGTCTTGTTGTAATCTACCGACCGCTGGAGCGGAATACATCATAACCATGATCACCAGGATTAGGCCAATGATGACAATTAGAATTTCTCCGGTGGCGAATAGCAGCAAGACAATAGGTATGCAGTTACTAGTTTAACTGGTTACTGGTATTCTTTGTCTTTTAGGCTGGACTAAAGTTGATTCACTGATGAAAATTCGGGCTTTTATATTTTTGGGTCTCCGTCCGTCTGTTCTCCCTTCCGTCGTGTCCGTACGTATACACTCCGTCCCGTTTTCGTGATTGCGTTATCTGAAGAACCGATTGACGGGTTCTCACCAAACTTGGTATATGCATGTTACTTGGGAAGCTAATGAACTGATCATATTTAGGGTTCATAAGGTCAAAGGCCCAAAGTCACGACTCGTTATGAAATTCATGCAATGGCGGAGACATGAATTTTGTCAGCTCACAGTCGAAGATACATTCAGTTTACGTATTTCTTTTCCATACTCATTTAATTTCAGTGCCAAACAAAGTACAGCCGATGGAAGGAGTATCAACAAACAGTTCTGTGAGTGCTTCATGGAGTACTCCAAATGGGAGTGTAGACAGTTACATCATTAGTTGCAGTGATGGTACTGCAAACCCTCCTACGGTTCCATCTGATGGGATGTTAGAAGCATCCTGTACTGGTTTACCGACGGCTGGAGAGGAATACACCATGACCATCACCAGTATCAGTGGTGCTCAGACCAATGATGCTTCGATTAATCTAAGAGCTTGTGAGTACATTTTATTTATGGTAATATTAAAGAGAACTATCCATTAACTGCGCTAAAGTACAGCCACAATTACTTGAAGCTTTTAAACTTCTCTTTTACTTTGTTTTTGTCATATGGTGACAGCAGATTTGAATAGGTTTGATTTTGTCAGGGGTTGTAGACAGACTTTACAACATTAGTTGTGGTGATGGTACTGCAGACCCTGCTACGATTCAATCTGATGGGATGTAAGAATCGTCTTGTACTAATCTACCGACCGCTGGAGCGGAATACATCATAACCATGATCACCAGTATCAGTGAAGATTAGGCCAATGATGACAATTAGAATTTCTCCGGTGGCGAATAGCAGCAAGACAATAGGTATGCAGTTACTAGTTTAACTGGTTACTGGTATTCCTTGTCTTTTAGGCTGGACTAAAGTTGATTCACTGATGAAAATTCGGGCTTTTATATTTTTGGGTCTCCGTCCGTCTGTTCTCCCTTCCGTCGTGTCCGTACGTATACACTCCGTCCCGTTTTCGTGATTGCGTTATCTGAAGAACCGATTGACGGGTTCTCTCCAAACTTGTATATGCATGTTACTTGGGAAGCTAATGAACTGATCATATTTAGGGTTCATAAGGTCAAAGGCCCAAAGTCACGACTCGTTATGAAATTCATGCAATGGCGGAGACATGAATTTTGTCAGCTCACAGTCGAAGATACATTCAGTTTACGTATTTCTTTTCCATACTCATTTAATTTCAGTGCCAAACAAAGTAGAGCCAGTGCAAGGTAAATCAACAGTCGATTCTGTGAATGCTTCATGGACTAATCCAGCAGGGGTTGTAGACAATTACAGCATTAGTTGCAGTGATGGTACTGCAAACCATTCTACGGTTCCATCTGATGGGATGTTAGAAGCATCCTGTACTGGTTTACCGACGGCTGGAGAGGAATACACCATGACCATCACCAGTATCAGTGGTGCTCAGACCAATAATGCTTCGATTAATCTAAGAGCTTGTGAGTACATTTTATTTATGGTAATATTAAAGAGAACTATCCATTAACTGCGCTAAAGTACAGCCACAATTACTTGAAGCTTTTAAACTTCTCTTTTACTTTGTTTTTGTCATATGGTGACAGCAGATTTGAATAGGTTTGATTTTGTCAGGGGTTGTAGACAGTCTTTACAACATTAGTTGTGGTGATGGTACTGCAGACCCTGCTACGATTCAATCTGATGGGATGTAAGAAGCGTCTTGTACTAATCTACCGACCGCTGGAGCGGAATACATCATAACCATGATCACCAGGATTAGGCCAATGATGACAATTAGAATTTCTCCGGTGGCGAATAGCAGCAAGACAATATGTATGCAGTTACTAGTTTAACTGGTTACTGGTATTCTTTGTCTTTTAGGCTGGACTAAAGTTGATTCACTGATGAAAATTCGGGCTTTTATATTTTTGGGTCTCCGTCCGTCTGTTCTCCCTTCCGTCGTGTCCGTACGTATACACTCCGTCCCGTTTTCGTGATTGCGTTATCTGAAGAACCGATTGACGGGTTCTCACCAAACTTGGTATATGCATGTTACTTGGGAAGCTAATGAACTGATCATATTTAGGGTTCATAAGGTCAAAGGCCCAAAGTCACGACTCGTTATGAAATTCATGCAATGGCGGAGACATGAATTTTGTCAGCTCACAGTCGAAGATACATTCAGTTTACGTATTTCTTTTCCATACTCATTTAATTTCAGTGCCAAACAAAGTACAGCCGATGGAAGGAGTATCAACAAACAGTTCTGTGAGTGCTTCATGGAGTACTCCAAATGGGAGTGTAGACAGTTACATCATTAGTTGCAGTGATGGTACTGCAAACCCTCCTACGGTTCCATCTGATGGGATGTTAGAAGCATCCTGTACTGGTTTACCGACGGCTGGAGAGGAATACACCATGACCATCACCAGTATCAGTGGTGCTCAGACCAATGATGCTTCGATTAATCTAAGAGCTTGTGAGTACATTTTATTTATGGTAATATTAAAGAGAACTATCCATTAACTGCGCTAAAGTACAGCCACAATTACTTGAAGCTTTTAAACTTCTCTTTTACTTTGTTTTTGTCATATGGTGACAGCAGATTTGAATAGGTTTGATTTTGTCAGGGGTTGTAGACAGACTTTACAACATTAGTTGTGGTGATGGTACTGCAGACCCTGCTACGATTCAATCTGATGGGATGTAAGAATCGTCTTGTACTAATCTACCGACCGCTGGAGCGGAATACATCATAACCATGATCACCAGTATCAGTGAAGATTAGGCCAATGATGACAATTAGAATTTCTCCGGTGGCGAATAGCAGCAAGACAATAGGTATGCAGTTACTAGTTTAACTGGTTACTGGTATTCTTTGTCTTTTAGGCTGGACTAAAGTTGATTCACTGATGAAAATTCGGGCTTTTATATTTTTGGGTCTCCGTCCGTCTGTTCTCCCTTCCGTCGTGTCCGTACGTATACACTCCGTCCCGTTTTCGTGATTGCGTTATCTGAAGAACCGATTGACGGGTTCTCTCCAAACTTGGTATATGCATGTTACTTGGGAAGCTAATGAACTGATCATATTTAGGGTTCATAAGGTCAAAGGCCCAAAGTCACGACTCGTTATGAAATTCATGCAATGGCGGAGACATGAATTTTGTCAGCTCACAGTCGAAGATACATTCAGTTTACGTATTTCTTTTCCATACTCATTTAATTTCAGTGCCAAACAAAGTAGAGCCAGTGCAAGGTAAATCAACAGTCGATTCTGTGAATGCTTCATGGACTAATCCAGCAGGGGTTGTAGACAATTACAGCATTAGTTGCAGTGATGGTACTGCAAACCATTCTACGGTTCCATCTGATGGGATGTTAGAAGCATCCTGTACTGGTTTACCGACGGCTGGAGAGGAATACACCATGACCATCACCAGTATCAGTGGTGCTCAGACCAATAATGCTTCGATTAATCTAAGAGCTTGTGAGTACATTTTATTTATGGTAATATTAAAGAGAACTATCCATTAACTGCGCTAAAGTACAGCCACAATTACTTGAAGCTTTTAAACTTCTCTTTTACTTTGTTTTTGTCATATGGTGACAGCAGATTTGAATAGGTTTGATTTTGTCAGGGGTTGTAGACAGTCTTTACAACATTAGTTGTGGTGATGGTACTGCAGACCCTGCTACGATTCAATCTGATGGGATGTAAGAAGCGTCTTGTTGTAATCTACCGACCGCTGGAGCGGAATACATCATAACCATGATCACCAGGATTAGGCCAATGATGACAATTAGAATTTCTCCGGTGGCGAATAGCAGCAAGACAATAGGTATGCAGTTACTAGTTTAACTGGTTACTGGTATTCTTTGTCTTTTAGGCTGGACTAAAGTTGATTCACTGATGAAAATTCGGGCTTTTATATTTTTGGGTCTCCGTCCGTCTGTTCTCCCTTCCGTCGTGTCCGTACGTATACACTCCGTCCCGTTTTCGTGATTGCGTTATCTGAAGAACCGATTGACGGGTTCTCACCAAACTTGGTATATGCATGTTACTTGGGAAGCTAATGAACTGATCATATTTAGGGTTCATAAGGTCAAAGGCCCAAAGTCACGACTCGTTATGAAATTCATGCAATGGCGGAGACATGAATTTTGTCAGCTCACAGTCGAAGATACATTCAGTTTACGTATTTCTTTTCCATACTCATTTAATTTCAGTGCCAAACAAAGTACAGCCGATGGAAGGAGTATCAACAAACAGTTCTGTGAGTGCTTCATGGAGTACTCCAAATGGGAGTGTAGACAGTTACATCATTAGTTGCAGTGATGGTACTGCAAACCCTCCTACGGTTCCATCTGATGGGATGTTAGAAGCATCCTGTACTGGTTTACCGACGGCTGGAGAGGAATACACCATGACCATCACCAGTATCAGTGGTGCTCAGACCAATGATGCTTCGATTAATCTAAGAGCTTGTGAGTACATTTTATTTATGGTAATATTAAAGAGAACTATCCATTAACTGCGCTAAAGTACAGCCACAATTACTTGAAGCTTTTAAACTTCTCTTTTACTTTGTTTTTGTCATATGGTGACAGCAGATTTGAATAGGTTTGATTTTGTCAGGGGTTGTAGACAGACTTTACAACATTAGTTGTGGTGATGGTACTGCAGACCCTGCTACGATTCAATCTGATGGGATGTAAGAATCGTCTTGTACTAATCTACCGACCGCTGGAGCGGAATACATCATAAACATGATCACCAGTATCAGTGAAGATTAGGCCAATGATGACAATTAGAATTTCTCCGGTGGCGAATAGCAGCAAGACAATAGGTATGCAGTTACTAGTTTAACTGGTTACTGGTATTCTTTGTCTTTTAGGCTGGACTAAAGTTGATTCACTGATGAAAATTCGGGCTTTTATATTTTTGGGTCTCCGTCCGTCTGTTCTCCCTTCCGTCGTGTCCGTACGTATACACTCCGTCCCGTTTTCGTGATTGCGTTATCTGAAGAACCGATTGACGGGTTCTCACCAAACTTGGTATATGCATGTTACTTGGGATGCTAATGAACTGATCATATTTAGGGTTCATAAGGTCAAAGGCCCAAAGTCACGACTCGTTATGAAATTCATGCAATGGCGGAGACATGAATTTTGTCAGCTCACAGTCGAAGATACATTCAGTTTACGTATTTCTTTTCCATACTCATTTAATTTCAGTGCCAAACAAAGTAGAGCCAGTGCAAGGTAAATCAACAGTCGATTCTGTGAATGCTTCATGGACTAATCCAGCAGGGGTTGTAGACAATTACAGCATTAGTTGCAGTGATGGTACTGCAAACCATTCTACGGTTCCATCTGATGGGATGTTAGAAGCATCCTGTACTGGTTTACCGACGGCTGGAGAGGAATACACCATGACCATCACCAGTATCAGTGGTGCTCAGACCAATAATGCTTCGATTAATCTAAGAGCTTGTGAGTACATTTTATTTATGGTAATATTAAAGAGAACTATCCATTAACTGCGCTAAAGTACAGCCACAATTACTTGAAGCTTTTAAACTTCTCTTTTACTTTGTTTTTGTCATATGGTGACAGCAGATTTGAATAGGTTTGATTTTGTCAGGGGTTGTAGACAGACTTTACAACATTAGTTGTGGTGATGGTACTGCAGACCCTGCTACGATTCAATCTGATGGGATGTAAGAAGCGTCTTGTTGTAATCTACCGACCGCTGGAGCGGAATACATCATAACCATGATCACCAGGATTAGGCCAATGATGACAATTAGAATTTCTCCGGTGGCGAATAGCAGCAAGACAATAGGTATGCAGTTACTAGTTTAACTGGTTACTGGTATTCTTTGTCTTTTAGGCTGGACTAAAGTTGATTCACTGATGAAAATTCGGGCTTTTATATTTTTGGGTCTCCGTCCGTCTGTTCTCCCTTCCGTCGTGTCCGTACGTATACACTCCGTCCCGTTTTCGTGATTGCGTTATCTGAAGAACCGATTGACGGGTTCTCACCAAACTTGGTATATGCATGTTACTTGGGAAGCTAATGAACTGATCATATTTAGGGTTCATAAGGTCAAAGGCCCAAAGTCACGACTCGTTATGAAATTCATGCAATGGCGGAGACATGAATTTTGTCAGCTCACAGTCGAAGATACATTCAGTTTACGTATTTCTTTTCCATACTCATTTAATTTCAGTGCCAAACAAAGTACAGCCGATGGAAGGAGTATCAACAAACAGTTCTGTGAGTGCTTCATGGAGTACTCCAAATGGGAGTGTAGACAGTTACATCATTAGTTGCAGTGATGGTACTGCAAACCCTCCTACGGTTCCATCTGATGGGATGTTAGAAGCATCCTGTACTGGTTTACCGACGGCTGGAGAGGAATACACCATGACCATCACCAGTATCAGTGGTGCTCAGACCAATGATGCTTCGATTAATCTAAGAGCTTGTGAGTACATTTTATTTATGGTAATATTAAAGAGAACTATCCATTAACTGCGCTAAAGTACAGCCACAATTACTTGAAGCTTTTAAACTTCTCTTTTACTTTGTTTTTGTCATATGGTGACAGCAGATTTGAATAGGTTTGATTTTGTCAGGGGTTGTAGACAGACTTTACAACATTAGTTGTGGTGATGGTACTGCAGACCCTGCTACGATTCAATCTGATGGGATGTAAGAATCGTCTTGTACTAATCTACCGACCGCTGGAGCGGAATACATCATAACCATGATCACCAGTATCAGTGAAGATTAGGCCAATGATGACAATTAGAATTTCTCCGGTGGCGAATAGCAGCAAGACAATAGGTATGCAGTTACTAGTTTAACTGGTTACTGGTATTCTTTGTCTTTTAGGCTGGACTAAAGTTGATTCACTGATGAAAATTCGGGCTTTTATATTTTTGGGTCTCCGTCCGTCTGTTCTCCCTTCCGTCGTGTCCGTACGTATACACTCCGTCCCGTTTTCGTGATTGCGTTATCTGAAGAACCGATTGACGGGTTCTCTCCAAACTTGGTATATGCATGTTACTTGGGAAGCTAATGAACTGATCATATTTAGGGTTCATAAGGTCAAAGGCCCAAAGTCACGACTCGTTATGAAATTCATGCAATGGCGGAGACATGAATTTTGTCAGCTCACAGTCGAAGATACATTCAGTTTACGTATTTCTTTTCCATACTCATTTAATTTCAGTGCCAAACAAAGTAGAGCCAGTGCAAGGTAAATCAACAGTCGATTCTGTGAATGCTTCATGGACTAATCCAGCAGGGGTTGTAGACAATTACAGCATTAGTTGCAGTGATGGTACTGCAAACCATTCTACGGTTCCATCTGATGGGATGTTAGAAGCATCCTGTACTGGTTTACCGACGGCTGGAGAGGAATACACCATGATCATCACCAGTATCAGTGGTGCTCAGACCAATAATGCTTCGATTAATCTAAGAGCTTGTGAGTACATTTTATTTATGGTAATATTAAAGAGAACTATCCATTAACTGCGCTAAAGTACAGCCACAATTACTTGAAGCTTTTAAACTTCTCTTTTACTTTGTTTTTGTCATATGGTGACAGCAGATTTGAATAGGTTTGATTTTGTCAGGGGTTGTAGACAGTCTTTACAACATTAGTTGTGGTGATGGTACTGCAGACCCTGCTACGATTCAATCTGATGGGATGTAAGAAGCGTCTTGTTGTAATCTACCGACCGCTGGAGCGGAATACATCATAACCATGATCACCAGGATTAGGCCAATGATGACAATTAGAATTTCTCCGGTGGCGAATAGCAGCAAGACAATAGGTATGCAGTTACTAGTTTAACTGGTTACTGGTATTCTTTGTCTTTTAGGCTGGACTAAAGTTGATTCACTGATGAAAATTCGGGCTTTTATATTTTTGGGTCTCCGTCCGTCTGTTCTCCCTTCCGTCGTGTCCGTACGTATACACTCCGTCCCGTTTTCGTGATTGCGTTATCTGAAGAACCGATTGACGGGTTCTCACCAAACTTGGTATATGCATGTTACTTGGGAAGCTAATGAACTGATCATATTTAGGGTTCATAAGGTCAAAGGCCCAAAGTCACGACTCGTTATGAAATTCATGCAATGGCGGAGACATGAATTTTGTCAGCTCACAGTCGAAGATACATTCAGTTTACGTATTTCTTTTCCATACTCATTTAATTTCAGTGCCAAACAAAGTACAGCCGATGGAAGGAGTATCAACAAACAGTTCTGTGAGTGCTTCATGGAGTACTCCAAATGGGAGTGTAGACAGTTACATCATTAGTTGCAGTGATGGTACTGCAAACCCTCCTACGGTTCCATCTGATGGGATGTTAGAAGCATCCTGTACTGGTTTACCGACGGCTGGAGAGGAATACACCATGACCATCACCAGTATCAGTGGTGCTCAGACCAATGATGCTTCGATTAATCTAAGAGCTTGTGAGTACATTTTATTTATGGTAATATTAAAGAGAACTATCCATTAACTGCGCTAAAGTACAGCCACAATTACTTGAAGCTTTTAAACTTCTCTTTTACTTTGTTTTTGTCATATGGTGACAGCAGATTTGAATAGGTTTGATTTTGTCAGGGGTTGTAGACAGACTTTACAACATTAGTTGTGGTGATGGTACTGCAGACCCTGCTACGATTCAATCTGATGGGATGTAAGAATCGTCTTGTACTAATCTACCGACCGCTGGAGCGGAATACATCATAACCATGATCACCAGTATCAGTGAAGATTAGGCCAATGATGACAATTAGAATTTCTCCGGTGGCGAATAGCAGCAAGACAATAGGTATGCAGTTACTAGTTTAACTGGTTACTGGTATTCTTTGTCTTTTAGGCTGGACTAAAGTTGATTCACTGATGAAAATTCGGGCTTTTATATTTTTGGGTCTCCGTCCGTCTGTTCTCCCTTCCGTCGTGTCCGTACGTATACACTCCGTCCCGTTTTCGTGATTGCGTTATCTGAAGAACCGATTGACGGGTTCTCACCAAACTTGGTATATGCATGTTACTTGGGAAGCTAATGAACTGATCATATTTAGGGTTCATAAGGTCAAAGGCCCAAAGTCACGACTCGTTATGAAATTCATGCAATGGCGGAGACATGAATTTTGTCAGCTCACAGTCGAAGATACATTCAGTTTACGTATTTCTTTTCCATACTCATTTAATTTCAGTGCCAAACAAAGTAGAGCCAGTGCAAGGTAACTCAACAGTCGATTCTGTGAATGCTTCATGGACTAATCCAGCAGGGGTTGTAGACAATTACAGCATTAGTTGCAGTGATGGTACTGCAAACCATTCTACGGTTCCATCTGATGGGATGTTAGAAGCATCCTGTACTGGTTTACCGACGGCTGGAGAGGAATACACCATGACCATCACCAGTATCAGTGGTGCTCAGACCAATAATGCTTCGATTAATCTAAGAGCTTGTGAGTACATTTTATTTATGGTAATATTAAAGAGAACTATCCATTAACTGCGCTAAAGTACAGCCACAATTACTTGAAGCTTTCAAACTTCTCTTTTACTTTGTTTTTGTCATATGGTGACAGCAGATTTGAATAGGTTTGATTTTGTCAGGGGTTGTAGACAGACTTTACAACATTAGTTGTGGTGATGGTACTGCAGACCCTGCTACGATTCAATCTGATGGGATGTAAGAAGCGTCTTGTTGTAATCTACCGACCGCTGGAGCGGAATACATTATAACCATGATCACCAGGATTAGGCCAATGATGACAATTAGAATTTCTCCGGTGGCGAATAGCAGCAAGACAATAGGTATGCAGTTACTAGTTTAACTGGTTACTGGTATTCTTTGTCTTTTAGGCTGGACTAAAGTTGATTCACTGATGAAAATTCGGGCTTTTATATTTTTGGGTCTCCGTCCGTCTGTTCTCCCTTCCGTCGTGTCCGTACGTATACACTCCGTCCCGTTTTCGTGATTGCGTTATCTGAAGAACCGATTGACGGGTTCTCACCAAACTTGGTATATGCATGTTACTTGGGAAGCTAATGAACTGATCATATTTAGGGTTCATAAGGTCAAAGGCCCAAAGTCACGACTCGTTATGAAATTCATGCAATGGCGGAGACATGAATTTTGTCAGCTCACAGTCGAAGATACATTCAGTTTACGTATTTCTTTTCCATACTCATTTAATTTCAGTGCCAAACAAAGTACAGCCGATGGAAGGAGTATCAACAAACGGTTCTGTGAGTGCTTCATGGAGTACTCCAAATGGGAGTGTAGACAGTTACATCATTAGTTGCAGTGATGGTACTGCAAACCCTCCTACGGTTCCATCTGATGGGATGTTAGAAGCATCCTGTACTGGTTTACCGACGGCTGGAGAGGAATACACCATGACCATCACCAGTATCAGTGGTGCTCAGACCAATAATGCTTCGATTAATCTAAGAGCTTGTGAGTACATTTTATTTATGGTAATATTAAAGAGAACTATCCATTAACTGCGCTAAAGTACAGCCACAATTACTTGAAGCTTTTAAACTTCTCTTTTACTTTGTTTTTGTCATATGGTGACAGCAGATTTGAATAGGTTTGATTTTGTCAGGGGTTGTAGACAGACTTTACAACATTAGTTGTGGTGATGGTACTGCAGACCCTGCTACGATTCAATCTGATGGGATGTAAGAATCGTCTTGTACTAATCTACCGACCGCTGGAGCGGAATACATCATAACCATGATCACCAGTATCAGTGAAGATTAGGCCAATGATGACAATTAGAATTTCTCCGGTGGCGAATAGCAGCAAGACAATAGGTATGCAGTTACTAGTTTAACTGGTTACTGGTATTCTTTGTCTTTTAGGCTGGACTAAAGTTGATTCACTGATGAAAATTCGGGCTTTTATATTTTTGGGTCTCCGTCCGTCTGTTCTCCCTTCCGTCGTGTCCGTACGTATACACTCCGTCCCGTTTTCGTGATTGCGTTATCTGAAGAACCGATTGACGGGTTCTCACCAAACTTGGTATATGCATGTTACTTGGGATGCTAATGAACTGATCATATTTAGGGTTCATAAGGTCAAAGGCCCAAAGTCACGACTCGTTATGAAATTCATGCAATGGCGGAGACATGAATTTTGTCAGCTCACAGTCGAAGATACATTCAGTTTACGTATTTCTTTTCCATACTCATTTAATTTCAGTGCCAAACAAAGTAGAGCCAGTGCAAGGTAAATCAACAGTCGATTCTGTGAATGCTTCATGGACTAATCCAGCAGGGGTTGTAGACAATTACAGCATTAGCTGCAGTGATGGTACTGCAAACCCTCCTACGGTTCCATCTGATGGGATGTTAGAAGCATCCTGTACTGGTTTACCGACGGCTGGAGAGGAATACACCATGACCATCACCAGTATCAGTGGTGCTCAGACCAATAATGCTTCGATTAATCTAAGAGCTTGTGAGTACATTTTATTTATGGTAATATTAAAGAGAACTATCCATTAACTGCGCTAAAGTACAGCCACAATTACTTGAAGCTTTTAAACTTCTCTTTTACTTTGTTTTTGTCATATAGTGACAGCAGATTTGAATAGGTTTGATTTTGTCAGGGGTTGTAGACAGACTTTACAACATTAGTTGTGGTGATGGTACTGCAGACCCTGCTACGATTCAATCTGATGGGATGTAAGAAGCGTCTTGTTGTAATCTACCGACCGCTGGAGCGGAATACATCATAACCATGATCACCAGGATTAGGCCAATGATGACAATTAGAATTTCTCCGGTGGCGAATAGCAGCAAGACAATAGGTATGCAGTTACTAGTTTAACTGGTTACTGGTATTCTTTGTCTTTTAGGCTGGACTAAAGTTGATTCACTGATGAAAATTCGGGCTTTTATATTTTTGGGTCTCCGTCCGTCTGTTCTCCCTTCCGTCGTGTCCGTACGTATACACTCCGTCCCGTTTTCGTGATTGCGTTATCTGAAGAACCGATTGACGTGTTCTCACCAAACTTGGTATATGCATGTTACTTGGGAAGCTAATGAACTGATCATATTTAGGGTTCATAAGGTCAAAGGCCCAAAGTCACGACTCGTTATGAAATTCATGCAATGGCGGAGACATGAATTTTGTCAGCTCACAGTCGAAGATACATTCAGTTTACGTATTTCTTTTCCATACTCATTTAATTTCAGTGCCAAACAAAGTAGAGCCAGTGCAAGGTAAATCAACAGTCGATTCTGTGAATGCTTCATGGACTAATCCAGCAGGGGTTGTAGACAATTACAGCATTAGTTGCAGTGATGGTACTGCAAACCCTCCTACGGTTCCATCTGATGGGATGTTAGAAGCATCCTGTACTGGTTTACCGACGGCTGGAGAGGAATACACCATGACCATCACCAGTATCAGTGGTGCTCAGACCAATGATGCTTCGATTAATCTAAGAGCTTGTGAGTACATTTTATTTATGGTAATATTAAAGAGAACTATCCATTAACTGCGCTAAAGTACAGCCACAATTACTTGAAGCTTTTAAACTTCTCTTTTACTTTGTTTTTGTCATATGGTGACAGCAGATTTGAATAGGTTTGATTTTGTCAGGGGTTGTAGACAGACTTTACAACATTAGTTGTGGTGATGGTAATGCAGACCCAACTATGATTCCATCTGATGGGATGTAAGAAGCGTCTTGTACTGATATACCGACGGCTGGAGCGGAATACATCATAACCATGATCACCAGTATCAGTGAAGATCAGGCCAATGATGACAATTAGAATTTCTCCGGTGGCGAATAGCATCAAGACAATAGGTATGCAGTTACTAGTTTAACTGGTTACTGGTATTCTTTGTCTTTTAGGCTGGACTAAAGTTGATTCACTGATGAAAATTCGGGCTTTTATGTTTTTGGGTCTCCGTCCGTCTGTTCTCCCTTCCGTCGTGTCCGTACGTATACACTCCGTCCCGTTATCGTGATTGCGTTATCTGAAGAACCGATTGACGGGTTCTCACAGTCAAAATCACTTGAAGATTTTCAATTTCTATTTTACCTTGTTGTTTGTCATATTATGATAACTGGAAAATTAAATGGGTTTTGATTTGTCGGTGGTTGTAGACAGTTACAACATTAGTTGCATTGGTGGTACGTAACTGCAAACACTTCTACGGTTCAATCTGATGGGATGTTAGAAGCATCTTCTACTGATGTACCGACGGCTTGATCGGAATATATCATTACCATCACCAGTATCAATAAAGATCAGACTAATGATGTCAATCTCCGGTGGCGATTAGCACCACGTCAATATTGTATGCAGGTACAAAATGATTTAACTGGTAGTCTTGGTTTTTTAAGGCTATAGACTTAAGTTGATTCACTGATCAGAGTTTGGGTCTCCGTCCGTCCATTCGCCTTTCCGTTATGGGTCCTTATTTTTAACCTATGGATGCTCCAGCATTAAAGTCTTTCAGCTCAATGCAGTTATTTGAAACTGCTGTTTTCGACACCCTGCAAGTGCAGATGGTTATTTAATTTGGTGTTGCTAAGCCTGGTGTGCCCTTATAACAGCTTGGGTCTAGTATGGTCCCCAGGGCGTTGGGATAGGATGGTGTTAAGTAATGTGTCTCTGATTTGTGAACCTTCGGTATAGTTAGTACATTGATTACAAAGAAATAACAAATTGTATTTAAATCAGTTAAGAGAATAAGCATTTAATGTGATTTTAAAAGTATTTCTTTGAATTACCATCTCTATTCAGTGCCTCACAAAGTACAGCCGATGGAAGTTGTACCAACAATCAATTCTGTGAGTGCCTCATGGACTAATCCAGCAGGGACTGTATACAATTACAGCATTAGTTGCAGTGATGGTACTGCAGACCCTTCTACGGTTCAATCTGATGGGACATTAGAAGCGTCCTGTACTGGTCTATCAATCGCTGGAGATGAATACACCATGACTATCACCAGTATCAGTGGAGCTAAGACCAATGAGGCTATGATTAATCTAAGAGCTTGTGAGTACATTGTATTTATGGTAATATTAAAGTGATCCATCCATTAACTGCGTCAACATACAACACTTGAAGCTTTTAAACTTCTCTTTTACTTTGCTTTTGTCACATGACATCATGTCCATCACCAGTATCAGTGGAGATCAGGCCAATGATGACAATTATAATTTCTCCGGTTGCCACTAGCAGCAAGACAATATGTATGCAGTTACTGGTTTCTGATATTCTTTGTTTTTATGCTTGACTAAAGTTGATTCACTGATGAAGATTCGGGCTTTTATGTTTTTGGGTATCCCTCCGTCTGTTCGCCCTTCCGTCATGTCCCTACGTTGGAACACTACGTCCCGTTCTCGTGATCGCGTTATCTGAATAACCAATTGACGGATTCTTACCAAACTTGGTATATGTATGTATGTACATTGATTGCCATACCATTACCACGGGCGTAGCGACTTACGTAATACCCATTTAACTGGGGGGGATGAATGAATAGATCACCCCCCAGTTGAAAGGGTATCAATGACATGTCTACGCCCGTGACCATTACTCATTCAATTTTAAAGAAATTATAAATTGTTTTTATATCAGTTAAGAGAGCGGACATTTATTGTGATTTTTAAAGTATTTTTTTGAACTAACGTTTCATGTCAGTGCCAAACAAAGTAGAGCCAGTGGAAGGTGTATCAACAGTCAGTTCTGTGAGTGCTTCATGGACTTATCCGACAGGGGTTGTAGCCAGTTACAGCATTAGTTGCAGTAATGGTACTGCAAACCCTACTACAATTCAACCTGATGGAATGTTAGAAGCATCTTGTACCGAATTACCGACGCCTGGAGCGGAATACATCATGACCGTTACCAGTATCAGTGGAGATCAGACCAATGATGCTATGATACGTCTAATAGCTTGTGAGTACATGAATGGTAGTATTTAATTGATCTATTAACTGCGCCAAAACATTACTTAAACCTTTTAAATTTCTCGTGTACTTGTTTTGCTAATGGAAACATAATAATGACATGTGTTTGATTCGTCAAATATCTCCCTAATTTATAGCCTATTCAAGATATTTATGACCTGAGTCAACAGTCCATTTTGTATTCTAAATCCTCCATAGTATCCACTTTTGGAGGGAACGATTGTAATAGAATCAGACATATATCTACTCTTGTAATGCCTCCACTGCAAAGTCGGCTGAGACATTGTTTTCGGCTTGTCCTTCCGTCCGTCAGGAGGAACGTTCTGTTCTTGTGATCGCGAAATCTATATATCTTGGGGAGCAATGAACTGATTAGATTGTTGGGTAACAAGATCAAAAGTCAAGTCACTACTAATATCTGCAAAAATAGTTTGTAATTATGATAAACTGTTTAGTGGATTCAGTGGCGTAGACAGGTTCTTACACCTGGGGGGATGAAATTTTCCCCCGGCCGAGACCGAGGGAATTGGGGCAAAATTGGGCAAAGACCCAACGGGGGCTCACGATTTTGTTTGTGCAGGGGCTCATGTCCCACCACACTACCAGGGATGCCAACTTTGAGCCGGGTGAGAGTGAGTGGGGGGAGGGTGTGGGTTTGCATTTTGGACTTGAAATTGTGCAATCTGGTGCATACCTAGATAGGAAATCTGGGAAAGCTTAACCCCTCCCACGGTAGGGAGCTTTTTCATTTCTGGACTTGTAATTGTGCAATCTGGTGCATACCTAGATAGGAAAGTCGGGAGGGAGTAACATTGACTGCATCTGTGTATAAAGCATGGTATGACTTGATCGACCAAAAATTTGCAATATATTTTTCACGAAGAAAACAAATAATTGACACACTAATATATATATACCCCAACACACACATATTACATTGCACCATTACATTATATTTATTCTCATACACAGGTCCAACATAAACCATTATGCTACATTATTTATGTATTATCCAACAACATAGCCTACAGCCACGAATGAGTGCCGATGGAGCGAAGCGACCGAGGGTTGGGGAAGAGCCTTATGGGGAGGTTTTGGGAGGGGGATAACTGTTAAGATGTGGCAATGGTGCACGTCAGACACCAGCCAGAGCAATGCCGATGTAGGCACATGGGAACTACATGCCCGGTAGAGAAAAAGTATTCACCCCAGATCATACACAAGTCATATAATAAATTGAGAAAATCTGCTCGCGCGCGAAGCGCGCAGCGAAAATTTGGAGGTATAAATTCGATGTTGAATGTTAGAATTAACAAGTCTTAGCTCATACATTGTATACCACTCACACACACAAACACACGCACCTACACCATTCAAACACACACACATACACAAAATGTATTTTCTTAAAACCTGGGTGGGGGGGGGGGGGGGGATGATTGTACACGTCATCCCGCCACATAATTGTGATGTGGGGGGGGGGGGGGATGCATCCCCCTCGTCCCCCCGTTGTCTACGCCCCTGATTATGGATTACCATCAATATGGATGTACTGTAAAATTGTGTTGTTCATAATATTGTTGCACGTACAAGGAAGAGTCGTTACTGCAATTTCATGCAGTAGTTTTGTTATTTGTTGCCTTTACAAGTTTTCGTAGTTTCTAAATTGCTCGTGGACTTTGATTTTGCCCTTCTTGTACTCATACGGACTTGTCTATGTTGCTCGTATTAATTATGTAACCTGACTAGTCTAGCCAGGACAAGTGACACTTTGTGTCAAGTGTTTGGACTATAACGGAGGCCACCATTGGAATTGAATTTTATCTTGCTAGGATGGACGTAAAGGATTAAAGGGTACCACCACCCAAAAATAATATTCTTATTATAGAAAGGTAACATTCCTTCTACAAGTTCACAAAAATATATATAATTGGAAAACGCATCACCATTCTCAACCATGCGTCCATGCGGTCTGAATAGCGTAGACTATATGTGTGCAGAGCCAGGGCGCTCTGTGCAGAGCGAACGAATCATCCGGGATTTTATTGACGTACGCGTGAATAGCATGGCGCACTCGCAAATGCTTAGCCCGTATGGAACCAGGAAATAGCAGTGGTTCCGTAAGTTGTGGCAATTAATTGCTTTGTTTATGAATTACAAAACCCTTTGCAAAATGTTGGGTATCTATTTGATATCCAAAACGGTACCAGAACTTATAATATGTGTTGTCCTATGCCTGGCGGTCCCCTTTAATAAAATACTGTTGATATTTTTAAGAGGTATAATATATACAAATAATATAAAGGATTTTGTTCATGTCATCGATGGGGCCATCATATTAGTTCAGCTCAGCGCGAGCCTCGAACGCCATTGGTCTATTCAACGTTGCGCTACGCACCTTTGAATCAGAGACAATTGGCTCGTCTGATGCTTTGAGCATTTCTTTGGCCATCGCATGCAAAATCATTCATAATCTTTAAATACCTTCTTATGAATCATCAGTGCCGATGCATGTTAATGTTTCCCCCCCCCCCCCCCCCCCCGTTGTGTTCCTAATACTAGTACCAGACGTATGTCCAGAGGGGTACTTCGGAGTGAATTGCACAGATAAATGCAACTGCCTCAACAACGGTGCCTGCGATCCAGAGACTACCATTTGCTATAGCACAGAGGGGCTATGCGCTGTGGGCTATTCATCAGATGAAGTCAAACTTAGTGATTGTCAGTACTGTGAGTAGCACTGCTTTCAAATTTGCTTGTTAAATACAGTGAGACTGCCAAAACAAGTTTCTTTTCGATTGCAAAGATATTCGTGGACTGGTGGGATAACCTAACCATTTATAAAAAGATTATAAAAGAAACAGGTAAAAATAGTGCAACATTCCTTGACAATAACACAGTCATAGAAAATAGCAAATATAGTTTCAATATTGTAAGGACTTAAATCAAAAGAAAGAAGAAAACAAATAACTTCAATCTCCTCAAAAATCACCAAGTCATAGAAAATAGTAAAACAAGTTGTAAAAATAGTTAAGTCAAAATAAATAGGGGAAAATAGTTTCAATTAGAATATAGGGACAAAATAGGAACAAGTTTCTGTGAAAATCCAGAAGTCCTAAACAAGTAACAAAACAGAGGAGGAAAACACTAAACAAATAATAAAGACAAAATGTCTAAAAATAAGCTGAAAATTGCAAATAAAAGTCATCACATATTTTGAACATCATACCTATTTTCAATACCGTGAGAAAACCTAAAACCACCGGTTGAGCCGCAATGAGGGTTCTACGTCATGAGGATCGTTATATTCATATAACGAAAATGGGATTGATGTTTACAAAGTCATAAGGACCTCTATTCATAAGAATCGCTATTCAATTATGCAAAGGAAGGGTCGCTATTCATAATTCACATTGAGGGTCAATTCTTATAAGAATCACTATTCATAATAAGAAATTAGTATCGCTATAAACATGAGGGCCCTATTTATAATTCATATTAGGGTAACTACTCATTATGGTTGCTATTCATAATATATAGAAAAGGTCGCTATTCATAATATATAGAAAAGGGTCGCTATTCACAATGAATAGAAAAGGGTCGATATTCATAATCCTAAGAAAGGGTTGCTATATTCATAGCAATCTTCATATTCATTAAGTGAGAACGGGGTCGCTATTCATAACATAATCAAAGTTCCTTTTAAATAAACAGAAAATATGTTGCTATCTACTAATCCAAAGTAAAGTGAACCATTAACTTTGTAGGATTCTTCCAAAAGTGATATTCAAGTCGTTCCATCCTGTTCCCCTCGTATTACCTGCGTAAAAAAACATGAGCGACCCTGATGTCGTATTATGATTAGCGACCCTCTTCTAACATTCGTATCATAAGACCTTGAATTTGTATTATGAATAGTAACCATTTTCTTACATTATGACTAGCAACCCTGATTTTGTATTGTGCATAGCGGCCCATATGAGTTGCGACCCGTTTCTTACATTATAAATAGCGACCCTGATTTCATATTATGGATAACAATGCATATGAGAAGTGACACTCAATGTGAATTATGAATAGCGACCCTTATGACCCTAAGAGGTCCTTATGCATAGCGAGCGGACCCCGGACTGGTATGCCTACAAAAATACGTGGTGATATCATAATTCGGCCCCTCCCCAGCTTAATGCTCACTGTCGTCCTCTTGCAAACCACTTTGCCACGTCGGTCAAATCCATGTTGTCCTCATCTTAACTAAAGGATGAGAATTATATTGTGACCGTAAAGTGAACGAGTGGTATAGACCTAATCGTAACATTTGCACATACTACTCAATGCTCAAAGTGCTCGATTTCAAAGAAATTTTGTACTCATGATCCATTAATTTTGTCAAATTAAACCAAATTCACTTCAAGGTTTTCCATGTTGGTTGGCATATGGTAAATGAAGAATAAAACTGGGTTAAAATTTTTCAAATTTTTCGCTAACTATTGAAATATGTACGACTGAATTGAAAAGCATTCCGGAACACTTTGAGAGAGGATCACTTGCAACATTTGTGCATTATTTTATATGTTGCCAGATGAGGGGTGCTTTGACAGTTGCAGCAAGACGTGTCACTGTCGGTCCGGCCCTGAAGACTGCAACGAGGCTACAGGAGTCTGCGGGGGCATGTGTAACGGGGGATGGATTGGAACTGCCTGCCAAACAGGTGTGTACAGTACCGTCTTCAATTGTCTTTACTGGGATCAAACTCGCCTGCGAGCTAGAATAGTTTATAAAGCCTTGGGAAATTTATGCTATACAGAGCGTATCAAAAAAAGCATAAACTTTTGAAAAGTCTGTCAAAACCACATTTCGAAATATTTAGAAGATTTGTTCATGTCGATAGATGCCCAATAGTCCCATCTATCAAGTGCCACTAACAAAACAAATTTTCGTTCACGCTTGGGCGAACACTGACTTTTTTTGTCCAGAGTGTGAAAAATGACTTGCGCCAAAATGAAAGAAGAGGGAAAATTAAACCTGCAGTCCGAATAAGTACTCCCATTCAAACAAATTGCTCTTTTGCCTAAATGTAGGATTATGTTATGATCATAGGCGTACCCCTTAGACCAACAAGTGACTGTTTTTTGGGGGGTTTAACCCCCCCCTTTTCAAATTGAACTGTTCTCGAGACCAAATGTCAATGGTCTCGACAGTCATTTTCGATGGTCTCGACCTCGAAAAGTGTTAAAAACTGTGGTCTCGCTTACAGGATTCTCAACCACTGGGTCTTGGTCTTGAAAATTGTGTACCGGACCTGGCCTCGGTCTCGAAAATGTTGAAATTTGTGGTCTCGCCTGCGAAAATTTTCTTAGACTACCACCCCCAACCCCCCCCCCCCCCCCCCCCCCCCCCCACCCTAGCTTACCAAATTCTCAACCACTGGGTCTTGGTCTTGGTCTCGAAAATTGTGGCCTCGGTCTTGAAAATGTCGAAAATTCGCGGTCTCGGCTGCAAAAAATGTCTACGACCACCCACCCCCCCCCCTCTCCCGCTTACCTCCTGCTCCTTAACCACTGGATCTTGGTCTCGGCCTCGAAAATCGTCTTGGTCTCGGCCTCGAAAATTGTGGACCGGAACTGGTCTTGAAAATTTTGCAGGTACTTCTTCTCGGCGTCGAAAATTTTCTATGACTGTTTAAAGGGTATGATTTGTTATGACACACCAAGGAGAAACTAGTCCTCCTTGGTTTGGACAAGAGCGCCATGTATCTAGGTGTCCTATTCAGAGGCGCATTTTTACCCTTGCTCATCAGGTACCGTTCAAACCCCCACAATTATCTTGCGCATCTCAACTACCATGCAGGGGAACATACTAGCTCGAGCTGCCCTATTATGTAGAGCGTTACATGTTTACATTAAGAATTTTATTGTAAATTTGTATTACCTCCAATTTGATACAGGCGTGTTACACACAGACTTCACCAAGGTAAACCCAGGACAAAGTACTGATGTCACCTGTATCTTCATGTCGGACGAAAGCTTGATTTTCTACCATGTGACACTTGATACCGTCACAGGCACACAAGTACCTCCAGATACAACAGAAGTCGATGGGGAGCTCTATAACGTTTCATTCACATTACCACCTGCTGCGCGAATCGTGTTCTGTCAGATTGTAACAAGTGATGGTACCACTGCATCAAGAGGCCTGGAAATCAAATATTATAGTAAGTCCATCCATAGCAGGGTGTAGTATTACGAAACCTAATGTATTATACTGACCATACACATTTACGTGGAAACTGATGTCTGGAAAGTAGGAGTTGAAGATTTAATTACAGAGGGTGGTGGACTTTGGGCAAACATTTACATCATTCACCGAAGAAAACACCTGTGCCCATATTCATAAAACCCCGATAAGCTAGTTGGTTGATCAAATTACAATTTCGATGTCCGCTAGGCTTGGCTGGTATTCACAAAAGGCCGATAGGCATAATTCGCTATCGTAGTCAAGGCCTGGCATGGCATGACAACCCATCTGTCTAAATTCCACAAGAATTTGGTATTCCACGACGTTGTTAGTCGAAATGCGAACAAATACAACAATAGATCTGCGGTGCCGACTAAATGCATTGAAATCTATTCATGTGGGACCTTCTGTATAGAGCTTTGTTGGACTTACAACAAAGGCGTGAAGTTGAATGACGACCTACCACCCAGCTAAATGTTTCTTATTCACCAAAGCCAGAAAGGACAAATTTTAGCGACAACTGGACCAAAAATTTAGAGGTACTCGGTTGTACCGCTAAGTTCCTAGCAAGTAACAATCGGCCCAGTTTTTGTCACTGCGTGAAGCGCGATCGTGAACATGGCATGGAGAATATGCGTAGGGAGCGCGTTGTTCGTGATAGGAGAAACCCACTAGAAGTTTTTTTATGATAGCGAATAAAGGGGGCGATATAGGTTTTCGCGTGAAAATATTATGGAGATCACAAATCGTATCCCATGTCATGATATAAGTAAAGGCGTGGCGGAGCTTGGTCATAATGTGGTATAGGGGGAGGGGAGGGGGGTTCGGTACTTATAAGGAGGAAGATGTATTTGTTTTGTTATATTGGGGATCGTAATGACAAAATGTGCTTCCGCGTGATTCCCGCATTCGAACCCCCCCCCCGCCCCCAATTCACCCTTATTAAAGTGATCCATGTAAAGTGTCAGATATTGCACAAAATGACATTTGAGACTTCAATCCTATATCAATATCATTGTAAAATGCAATTAGAAGATTTGTGAAAGTTTGAAAGATAACATCTACTGTTTACCTAGTGAAAAAAAAACGAATATCTAGTTAATATTTTCTCTCTGAATACTGATGGCCTGCCGTAGATTTGTTGCAGTAATAATGGTCCGTTTGACGAATTCCGCACACGTGTATACAGACGGTACAGTATTTGCGCGTGCTCAGCACAACGACCCGTCGCGACGGGTCGTGCTGACGAAGGTTTCGGCTACTCCGCAGGCCAGAGTTCGTTATCGCGAGGCGCGACGCCGGCCGCGGCCGGGCGTGTTCAACTACGACAATTGTTTACGTTTATCCAAAAGCGTTGGCTAACGCTTTTCAAATAATGATTTTTAATGATAATTATCTTCATACTGAATTATCTTCATACTGAAGGGACATTTGAAAAAATCTAACCCTATTTTATTATTCTCTTACCATAAGCTAAACAACACGGCAGAAGACAAATGAGGAAGCTCCAAGTAATTTTCGTGGAGTTAGACACTTTACATGGATGTCTTTAAAGGGTTCTAGTAACTTTGTTGACATGTGCAAATAATGAATGGTTGATACAATGTTTATTGTTGTTATATGATATGTCCACAGGGTAATGTGTGAAAATTTCAAGTCAAACGGACGTTGCATGGCCGAGTAATGAGCAAAAATTAAAAGTGATATTCACTAACTCACTGCACTCACTTTGTACACGGTTTCAAAACTCCAGCGGAGTTTTTATTATCTGAACACTTCAATCGTACATATCTTTGTAACGACAGGGAAATTGAAAAACCGAAACCTGTCCCATGATTTTATTGTCAATACGAATACAACAAGTTATGAGGGAACCGCTAGAATTCAAATTGGATTTTTAGGATTTGGAACAATGTTACTTGTCCCTTTAAAGTGGACTTCCACACGATTTCAAGCTTCTGATGATTGAAAGACAGATATTCTAGGTCAATAAACACAATTTTGTATAAATAAAGTATGATTGTGGGGTTCTTATAATTGGCTTTGAAATTCTAATGACACAAATTTGCGAGCGAGCTTGTTCTATCCCACAATGCATAAATTTGTGACGTGCGACCCTCACTATGCGCCCTCTATGTTTTTACACTGCAGCGAATGTGTTCTTTTGATCGGACCAATACAATGCCTCGATCATGAATAGTTTAGTCCACGATGCGCCACCGTGCATTTGAGCATTACTGCATTGTTGAACCGTTTGAAAATACTTGCCTGCCCGAAATTGTAACACGTTTGGCTTCATTGGAATTTGAATAGACACAAAGTCCTGTAAACGTGGTTATTGAATTTGCTGGCTCTGCATGAACGGCTATTATGAATGACACATGCAGTGATCACAATGCAGTGGCACGGATTCAAGCCTACTCAAGAATTGAGCAAAGTGAGGGTGCTACATAAAGGGGGTATCCCACTGAGAGGCGAACGTTTGCGAACGTTAGCGAATTTTGCAAATTTTGGATTCGCCAACTTTTCTGACGAATGTTAGCGAATGTTAGCGAAAATCTCTGCCACCCTGATTTTTGCCAACATTTGTCAGAAAAGTTGGCGAATCCAAAATTCGCAAACGTTCGTAAGCATTCGCCGCTCAATGGGTCGATTGCATTTAGGAACCATATGGTCATGTAATCGCTAGCATTGGCGAACGTTAGCGACACCGTCTTAAAACGGTTTGCGAACGTTTGCAACTGTTTGCGAAAAAATAAATTCGCAAAGATTTCTTTGCGACAAGAAAAACTGTTTGCGACAATTAAAACCGTTTGCGAATTTTCTTGCAACCGTTTGCGACCGTTAACAAACCTTTTGGCAACCTTTAACGAATCCTGGCGAAATCCCAAATTTGCTATATTCGCAAACGTTCGCAAAAGTTCGCCGCTCAGTGGGATACCCCCTTTAGGGTCTCATGATTGTGTGAAGTAAATTTAATTATTTCCTCAGAGTTAATGACATAAGAAAAATCTCTTAGAAATCAACCAAAGAGAGTCAAATCCTGAAAATATTCAAGCACATCCCTAGATTTATTTCCAATATACTGTATTTTGTTTTAACTCGTCCGGAATTCTCCTTTAAGACAATTATGTTACTGCCATACCATTGGCTTCCCCTTGACTCCCCCATCGGGTTCGCCCGTTCAGCTCATGCCAACCATATTTTGATCATCTTGTATTTAAAAATACTAGTAGTACACAACAAATTCAATAAACGCATCATGTAGGGCCATCTACAAAGTACGTATGCAACATTTTTTGTCCGAAATTAACCCCCCTCCCCCTGTACGCAATATTTGTACTTGTTTGCATGTGGCCGTATGTAGCGTTGAACCCGGCCCCCCCCCCCCCCCCCCCCCCCTCTTGTGCGTACGTGTACTTTGTTGCTGACCCCTAACATGAAGAAAGTGGGACATTCTTTCTTTCACAAGTTTGAATTAACTGCGCATTTATGCATTGTTGCGATGTCAACAAAACTTGAGACAGATGGAACTGTTACCCTGACAGCCACGATGAATAAATTAGGTCATCCGAGTTGTTTCGCTTGTTATCGGTAATGGTTAGAAGTGCTTCTTGAATTACGATTTAGCAACCCGCTACGAAGATTTCAAATGGCCTATTGTATACAAATTCTTGGACACTCGTTGATTGGTCGATATGGTAAGGGCATAGACAGCATGCAAAATCTACACACATTACTAAAGACATACCCATGCACGTCTGTGTTGTGCACAGGTCTGTGAAAACAAAGGGGATCACCCGAGCGAGTTTTGTGAGTTCGCCGATAGTTATCGTCCGACCTGGCATTTTGGCACGGAGATAAGGCCTAGCTGACAGATAGGCTATCGGGCTTTTAAGAATATGGCCACTGATTTCCAAATGTTTGGGTTAAATACAATATTTGACATTGAATGACCATAGACTGAATATTTGTCAGGCCATCACCTAGCACCCCTATTTTAATATGGGTTACATGTGGATAATTTAATAATCATTGGTGGTTTAATAAGCACTATTTTCTCTACTCTCTAGTTATGTCTACGGATGTAGACAATACTGGAATGAAGTATTGCTATTTGTTTTATTCTCTTTTATCGGATCTTCCAACACGTATCATCCTACCAGCCTATCATGCCGAGGTCTGGTGTGGATAAAGCTATCATAACATGGGATGCAAATGGATAATTTACTTATTACTAGTAGTTTGAGAAGTCTCTTTTATCGCTTCTGCAGTACTAACTAGACTAATAATACATACTATTTAAATATTTTTAGGGGCAAAAATAATAACATTCTCGATTTATTCAGTGATTTTGGTCGAGTATATTTTTAGAATGTACAAATTGACACGATGTTCGGTTCCCCTCTTTTTCTGATATCCAGCCTGCGTGAGAACTTTTTGAATTTCATAGTAATGTTGATAATTGATTGGTAAAAAGTATTTTTCTTTTTACTAATGTTAAAGAGTCTTCACAATTCCTCCAATAATGAAATGCAATATACATTTTGTCTACGTCAGATCTTCCAACGCTAGCCACCCCACCAACTGTCCTTCGTGTTGGTGTAGATGAAGCTATCATAACATGGGATGCGTGGGGTAGGACTACTGGTGGTGGAGAAGGACCCATTGTGGGCTACACTGTGTATTACCGAATGGTGAGAAGAGTGGTTTTCTTTGTTAAAGGGATAGCCCCTCTTTTGCAAGCCAAATTTAAAAAAATTGCGAGATTATTGTCTTATATGAAAGAAAATGTCCTTTAATAGCATGCCTGAAAAAACTAGGGCTTGAAATCTCTTTTTCGTGGAGTTATAGAGCTAAAACTAATAAACCATCCTACAACGGTTAATTGTGCACTATACGTATATTCACCCAGTGAGGAAGTTCGTACACGGATTCCAAAGAGTACCACAACGCTATGCGTGACACCTACGTGACCCGCGCATATATAACAATGGATGACCGAATACTGTACAAAATAACCAAACCTCGTTTAAACCGACTACATGTTATTATATATTCTTAATTTTTGAGATTTTTTCCCGTGACATACCTATACAAATGTGGGCTTCACAATACCTTCACAATAATAAGTACAATATTATTGTAATATTATGCTAAATCAGTTAAACTCTTTTCTTGACCGATATATAATTTGATGGAGGGGCGCATTCGTTTTTCATTCGTAGAATCCAAATTACAGGGCTGTTCGATCTGATTTTGTGTGTGTGTGTTACATTCATCCTCATTCGTCAACTGGAAACTGTTCAGACGTTTTGTAAAAGAGGGACTGTCCCTTTAACCTATTTCAAGGACATTATGAACCATGTGTTAGCTCTATGTGAATAATAAGGAAATAATGCATGAGGTAAACTCCTCGTTGCAGCTATTTCGAGCCTATGGCTGTTATCTGGGTATTGAGTTCGTTAGAATTGAGAATTGATGGTAACATGTGCAAAAGAAAGTGTCCGCATTTTGCAAGCCAAATTTTGAAAGAAATGTCAATGAATATATCATCCCCCTGTTGAATGGTATCAATGACAGATCTACGCCCATGGAACTGACTCAAACAAGTCCCATTGTTCATACTGCGCACTGCCCCATTGTTCCATAAAAAGAATGTGAGGAAATCGTTGCGACGTGGCGATAGTTTTGAACATGTTAAAAACTGTCGTTGTGCAAACACGATTCATGGCGTTCTTCGCGATGCGCAACGGTTCAAAGAACGAATTCAACGACTCGCGACGACTCAAGCGATTTTCTGCACGAATGATAATTCGTTGCGAGTCGCCGAAAAAAATCGCCACTATGGGACCGCAACTTTTTGTCTGCCACGATTTTTCTACCGCAATGGTTATATACAAAAGAAGGACGAACTGACTCGTCGAACAACGACGAAGAACGAATATTCGCCTTGAGTCGCCGTACAATTTTTCCTAATTCGTTGTTAAATCGTGGCTAAATCGAGTCGATTCGTTCTAGTAAATCGTTGTGAGTCGCCGTGAAAATCGTCAGTATGGGACTGGGCCTTTATGGGCATTGAGAAGTATATTCGCATAAAGGCTTTCACCTCCTACCGGGTCCCCATTTATTCACATGAGTAGAGAGCAGCAATAGTTGATTAATTGTCTTACTGAAGAACAAACGCAGTGGGCATACATAGGGTTATCTATGACTAGTAACTAGTGGCCAAGCATAGAATCCTGTATCAGGGCCGTCGATCCTGGGGGGGGGGGGGGGGGGGGGGGGGGCAAGGGGGGCGGTCGCTCCCCCAATGAAAATATTGGGGGGCGAACATATCATTTCGCCCCCCCCCCCCAATAATTCCGAAAATGAGGAAGAAAACGATCAAGTGACATAATGCCAAAGAGGGGAAAGACACATTTATCAATAATTAATCTTCAAAATAGCCGTTTTCTAGTTTGAAAAGGACTGTAAATCTCTTTTTTTGCCGCGCGCTTCGCGCGCATACAGTTTATCATATTGCAAGTTTCATTTTGGTTGCGGGAACTCACATTTCGAAATGTGTTGGGCAGTGTAATTTCTCAAAAGCACACCTCAAACGAAGTAATTAAACCCCCATCTATATATATAGCCTACCGTCACAGCAAATAAAATAATCTGAAATATATCTTTCAGTCAATTCGGTCCATATGCGCTGAACGAAAATTATTGGAATAATTATCATGTCCCCTATACATTTGAAAGTGGTGAAGATTGTCATTATGTATGTTTGGTTCCGTACTTCATATTACGTGAAATTTCTGTCTCAGGTGTGCACCAAATCGCACAATTTCACGCCCAAAAATACAAAAGCTCCCTACTGTGGGAGGGGGACACCCCCTCCCACACCCTCCCCGTTCGGTCGCTTCGCTTCCTAGCAATATCTCCCCTCCAGTTTTGAGGTTGAGGTTGCAAATGTCTGAAATTTAAAAGCTTCTGGGGGCTCCGCCCCCTGGACCCCCATTATTGTCCCCAAATGTGAGTGCCCCCCAAATCAGGTCTTCGAGCCATCAAGACACTTTCAATGAGCGCATAGTACAACTTCTGGGCATGCCAATGTTGGGCTTTTAGCTCTCTCAGTGGTCACTCTGGATTTTTTTTTCTTCAAATTTCGCCCCCCCAATATCAAAAACGGATCGACGCCCCTGTCCTGTATACAGTTCCGTTCCAGTTGCGATGTCATGCGTGCGCGCATTTATATAGCCTATCCGATAGACGTCGGGCTTTCTGGCAAGTACTAATCGCGTTATCGAGCCGGAGCCCGAGGGCGAAGCCCGAGCGTGTATCATCAGTAGTGAATGCGAAAAGTTTTGTTTATTTTGTTTATTTTGTTTATTTACGTTCGTAGAAAATCTACGAACCCCCTGTAAAGCTCTTTCATGATTATGTATGATCATGGACCAAAATACGCCAACGAGCGATGAGGCAGTAACGTCATGAACTCATGAATATTTATGATCATATGTTTATTGATGTCGATAAAATGGCGTCGGTGAGAGATTACGAACCAAAAGTTCTGACAGTTTGAAATATTTAGCACAGAGGCTCAAAATAGATGCCTTCGAAGAATTGAAGGTTTCTTCAATATCTGATGTATTAAAAGGAGTGGACGCTTTTTTTATTTTTCCAACTGGATTCGGGAAAAGTGCAATTTACCAGGCTTTGCCGTTGTCCTAAATGGCTTCCTTCGTTCTCCAACTGAGCGCGACTCTTTTGGGAGTTAAGCCTTGTCTAGATGCATGGCTTTCCTTCGCCGTTTCTTGTTACGCATTTTGCAGCATTAATCTTAATCAATGAGTGTGCGGAACTCACTCGCGCGGTCAGAAATTCATAGCAACAAATTCGGTCACTAATATCTTATCAGATTATGAAATAAAAATTGAACGTTTTGAATAGATAAAAGACTTAACATTTAATTCAGGAAAGATATATTATATTATGTACTATATTGTTAAAAATGTTATTTTGGCTTATTCGAAAATAAATACACAACGTAGGGCAAAGCACGTGACATTCTCCGCAGCGTGCGCCATGCGCAGCTACCACATAGCAACGCCGATACGCTCGGGCATGGTCTTTACGCGAAGAGTCGAATGATTTGTTGTTCATGATATTTACGGCTAATTCATTTTCAGAGGCATCTAAAAACTGAACATTTAAGACTTGTAACAACCAAACAATGAAATCAAGAAAAGATCCCAAATATTACATTTGTGACACTCTTTGATTAATACGAATTTAAAAGAAATAATATTGATTAATGTATTATTCATTCTCCTAATTCTACCCATATAAACATGGATTCGTCCAAGAAAATCTGAACTTGGAGATGATATTTGATTGGTTGAATAAAAGGGGCCGATCACCAAATAAGGCTAGTCTTATGAATCATGCATGAAAACACACTCGTCACACATGCGATAAACATACATGAATAATGACGAGTTCACCAGTGATGATAGCCGCTCGGGCTTTGTCCTCGCCGATTGGCCGTCTCCGTAACGCGATTAGTACATGCCAGAAAGCTCGACGACTATCGGATAGGATAGCATTTACACAGTACTCGCTTGCGTTTTGTGTCTTTTCGATAAGCGTATCATCGCCATAGAGTTTATATAACAGATCTATGTTCATCGCATAATTAATCCTCGCTCACAGTGCGTACAAACATATAAGCGTGATTGACTTATCGAAAAATGTTTCCGTGATCGGGATATATAGAGCGCATTAATATATTTCGAGACTACAGAGTTGATATTGATATAATCAAAACAAAAATATGATCTAATTAAAATGACATTTCTAAGAAGGGTTTAATTCATACAAACATATTGCAGGTAAATGGTGCATGGAGCATGGCGGCCTTCATCAACACCAACGCCTCTGACCTGACAGTGTACCAGTACACGGTAATTCAGACCTAACCCCAGGGGAGACCTACACATTTTCAGTGTCTGCCTCTAGAGAGGGGCTTGGAGGGGAGGGGTCCAGGGGACCGGTGTTGGAGGCAATCTTCATTCCAGGTGACAAGGCTATAGTGTTCCGCATGGTTAGATGTCAAAGGAGTCTTTTGTAGCTAGTAATTATTAGTGACACAACTGTCCTAAGGGGGGAAAACACATCCTGTGTCTGTCTCCATACATGGCCATGTGTTTTGAACTGGGCCGGTAAATAGGTGGTGTTGTTACATCTGTACAACATGCATGGTACTTAAAATGAGCGCCAAACTTTTAAAACAAAGGCTACATTAATATATTTGGGGTCAAAGTAAAGACTATTTAGGTGACTACAGATTTAAATTCAGAAAAAGGAATTTTAATATGTCATTGTTATGTAAATTTGAATTCCTTACCACCAAGTACCCGATTTTGCACGGTGGAGGTGGAGGGGAGCATGAGGAGGGGAGCATAAATTTGAGAACATAATAGAAAGCTATGTAGAAAGCAATGAGCATACAATGAGGGGAGCATAGATTTGGAAGCATAATAGCATGACTGTGTACTGAACACATACCATGTATTCAAGTGCATGTAGAATCACACAAAAGACTTCTTTTGCCTTTTGTGAGTTGGTCATGCAATTAATTAGGTCAAGTGCCCACCTAAAGATCCCATTGAGATTCAATTTGAAAGATTTATCCTACAAAACAAAAACAAGATTGGCTATGCGATTGTGCATGGTGGTGAAGGAGGAGGGGAGCATACATTTGAGAGCATAATTATAGAAAGCCATGGAGAGAGAAATGAGCATAAGATGACTGGGGGAGAAAAGTTCTGAAAGGCATTTCCCAGAAACAGTTTACCAGAAGTGACAAGTTCATGTATGAACTTGACCACATAATAATAATAAGGATACTCAAACATACGTAAACATTATACAGTAGAAACATTTTCTCATCTAACCTTCTCTCGCTTTTCGTTATATTTTGACATATACTTGTTGACACACCTTATAGTGTTGTTTCAAATTGACATCATATTAGTAGATTCCTCATCCAATATCATTTATAATAATGTTTTACGCGTTTGGATAAAGATATTTTGACTTGGAGTACATTTTGTCATGATCTCTTGTATTGTGCATACCTAAATATTGTACAAATAGATGATTGCACAAAATTACATTATCATATATGAAACATAGCAAATGATATACCAAACGAAAGGTGCAATCACGCTTAATTGAATTATGCATAAAACATTTTACTAGGTAGATACGATTTTTCTCCAGTGGCGATTTTTTAATGGTACTTTTTGGTCTAATTTTCGTCAGATTTTAGCCCATTTTTTTGACACACCCTGTACAGTTGTTTTTAAAACAGCACAAATGGAATCCTGATACCATATCCTTTCCAAAAATGTATACTTTTATGGGTCTTGGATGTAAATTAATAACAATATTTTGACTTTAATACAATTTGTCATGATCTCTTGAAAATCCCTCAGTGTAACGCTTACTGGCCCAGTTCAAAACACATGGCCACATGTAGGAGCTTGGAGGGTTCGAGGGGACCAGCATCAGAGTTAATCTTCCTACCAGGTTAAAAGTCAAATGATGACAGCCTGACTCCAAGAGAGAAATACACGTTATTATTGTCTGCTACTATATAGGGAGGGGCTTAGTTTGGAGGGGTCCAGAAGATTGGTGTAACAGGCAATCTTCCCACAAGGGGAGAAGTCTTGGGATGTTCCCCTTGGCCATATTTTGCTAGAGGGTAAGCTCGTATTATGGTAATAGGCCTGACCCCCGGTCTGCCACCAGGGAGGGGCTTGGAGTGGAGGGGTCCAGGTTATTGGTGTCTGAGGCAGTCTTCCGTATGTTTCGTGTGTTAACATCATGTACAACACAAAATACCATTTTGGGTCTGCAGTTGGTAGACTAATAAAATGGCAGTATAATTTGTTTATTACTTGGGGCTATGAAAATTGATAAAATGCCACTTCTAAGTTCAACCCGTCTCATACTACGAGTAAATAGCCTATGAAATTTAGCTTTCTAAAGGCGGTGGAGTCTATTTAAGCGACTTATAACAAAACATGTCTAAAAGAACTTACTCAGCCGTAATTTTGCAATTTAATTCAGTATTTAAAATGCAAAATCGTAACGGAAAGTGTTTTTACGAGGTTTTCGTATTCATTATATTATAATAGCTGACGTTACTTCAACAGCAGCAGTCTCGAACAGACCATCTGTCACGGCGACCGCAGCCACCCCAGCTGCTGCTGCTGAAAACACCACTCTCCTCATTGTCATTCCGATACTCATCATCATCATCATCGCTCTAGTCATCCTGGTTGCTGCTTTGATAGTTATGCGAAGGTAGTTCAGATTTGCCTTACATTTTCTTGGTTCTAATCTATACTAGTAAGGTTGCTATTTAATTGATTTAACCTCAAAACCCCCATAGAGCCTGATTAAATATGTTGGGAACATGCAGCCCCGTTTCGTCGGCGTCTTTTCAATGGCTACCAGGACGTTTCGAGGAGGATTACCAGACGCGTGGATAGTACTGTGGGCACTGATGAGTGCAGCTATGATGTGGGCATCAATGACTTGAGTAGTCTACACTGCTGGGGATGGATCATTCTACGATAGGCATAGTTGATATGCTGTGGGGTAAAAATAATGTGTCTCGAGTGTGTCAGTCAGTTGCAGTTACATTAAACAATGAACATCGTCTAAAAAAATAATACAATCCACTGATAATAATTAGAAAACAGTATTATAAAAACCATCTAATTGATATGATATCCACTTCATTGATTGCAATAAATACATTCTCAAAGCAACTATAAACAATACAAACTTTCATTCCTTCTTTTCTCATATAGAAGAAACAAGAAACCAACTGTCAATGGTGACACCGAGTTGGAGATGGACAACGATGCATACACACTTCCACAACCAGGGAGTGCTGACAAGGGGGATAACGATGGTCATATTTACATGACTATCACTGCAGATACGGCGAACCGGACAGAGGTGGAAACAAAGCCAGGTGCAATGCCGGAAGAGAGCGATCCCGACGCATATTATTTGAAGCCGGATGTTACCCAACTACAGTCAGGAGATCTAGAGTACAGCTATGCGATGCAACATGATCGCGATGATGACGAGCCAAATGCATACGAAGATGTTGAGGAGAAAAATGAATACGAAGATGTTGACGGGCAGAATGCATAGTGCTGAGGCGCAAAGTGCGTACATAGATGTTAAAGGGATAGTTGAGTTCTGGTAAGGAGAGTACAGTTTTGGTGAAACTGAATTTTAGTAACCAAAACCTGCATCATTACATTACAAACTAATAGTTATAACTAGAAAGGAACACAAAATT
The DNA here is from genome assembly GCA_037951105.1 of Echinarachnius parma. Taxonomy (NCBI): domain Eukaryota; kingdom Metazoa; phylum Echinodermata; class Echinoidea; order Clypeasteroida; family Echinarachniidae; genus Echinarachnius; species Echinarachnius parma. The sequence continues at coordinate 89,742 of JBAMJV010004662.1, forward strand.
ACAAATGACGTAGTAAAGATCATGTTATCATTCAAAAAGAGCCGTTAAAACGTAAGAGGGCGCTCTCTAAACACTCATCGATTTCAACCATTTTGAATAAAATATTGTGCATGTGATGCTTTGTTGAAATAGTGATAAGATAGAGAAATAACCAACAACTATTTAAATACCTATTTTGTAACTTTTTGAAAAGAGGAAGCATTTTTTTGAATTTTTAACGGCTGGTTCAAAATTCTCTAATAAACCTGGGGCCCCAGGTTTATTACAAATTGTTATATTTATGGATATTTCAGCCGTCTCTGAACCGATTTTGTTCAAACAAAGATGATTTTATTATTTAAATATTATGCTATTTCAAATTTTACACTCAGTTTTTCATTACCTCACAAAAAAAAAAGTAGTCTAGCGCCCTCTCTACCAAAACTCAACTATCCCTTTAAGGAGCAGAATGCATAGTAAGACGTTGAAGAGCAAAATGCATAGGAAGATTTTGACTATCAAATTGGAAAGGAAGATGCCAGGTGGATGCAAGGTGAATTTAAATGGGAGAGGAATGAATATGGGCATGAGATGATGATAAAAGAGGAGAGTTAATCTAGCATGTCTAGGGTAAAGTGACAAATGGACAGGGAAGAAAGAGTAGGAAACACTGTATAGAAATGAGATAAAACAAATATGAGAGTGTCAGTGTATGTCATACATTATGTTCCATGGACAATTACAATCATTATAACCTAATAACAAGTCATGCATACTATAGACAAATCAGTGTTAAACATGTAAATTCAGCTCCTATATCTAAACAAATAATTGTACATGGCTTATTTTCCAATATTTTGTTGGTATGAACGAACCATTCGAAACGACAAACGATGTTGGAAGTGCGTAATAAAAAGCAGATTTGAATAATTAAAACATAAAGCGCTTCTTGTGGTAAGTTAAAGAAAGTTAAGTGGGAATAAATTAATTTAATTCATGATGTGAATGATAGATACAATTAATTGTTAAGTTATAGATGTTCATGATTAAAGTTACCTTGTTAAATTAAGAAAGTTGAAAACGTTAATGGTTAAGTAATAATAATAATAATAGATCGTATTTGTATAGCGCCTAATGTTAGAACTGCCTCTAAGCGCTTATTATTATCCCTGGTCATAAAGCATAAACATTATGTTTCAACATAAGAAATTTAACCGCTTTACGTAAAATGGCATATGAAGAAAAATTTTTCTAATTTGTATAATAGGAATCCCTATACTTTTCGTGACAAGTTATTGATTAACTCAGAACAATTTGCAAGTATGTGTAATTATTACTCTTATCGCAGTTATTATGTTATCTGATGTATCACAAGGTTCTAATCTGGGCCCCATCTCGTTCATATTGTCTGTTTGAATAGACGCTTATACACTTATAGACACAGAATATTGTTGTACTTGCTGATTACACCGCTTTGTTTTTTTTTTATCTGGTAACGGCCGTGTATCTGTAAATAATTATGTTATTGAATAGTGAAATTGTTTGAATACCTCTTTCTTACAAACAAATTGTGAATATTTCTGAAAACAAATTGTAACTGAAATAAATATGTAGATAAAGATGTGAATGTCTTTATGGTACAGAAATTCATAAGTAGTTTGTATATTAGACGATTTCCTCTCCTTATAATGACAATAAATTTAATACAACGTAAGCAATATGTTATTATCGGTGATTATTACTAATATCAAAGTACTATTTTCACTGGTGTTCTTTGTTTTTGTTTTATTGTATATTACTGAATAGCCACTTTTAAGTAATAATGTTATTTTCTATTTTTATATGCTGATGATACCACCTGGGTTTTTTTTCTGGTAAAGACCTTGAACATGTACATAGGAGTGTGATATCCTGAAGTATGTTATTTGATTATGTATCATGCTCTAAATTGTACCATCATCATCTTATCATTCCACTCTTACATTCTGTCATTCTCTCTTACTTTCTGTCATTCTCTCTGTTTACCCATTAACATTCCACATGTCACTACACTTGGCCATGATGGGCTATGAAGATGACCAGTATGTACCATTTCACCCCTTGGTCATTAATCACCCTCTCACACATATATACCATTGTTTTATATCATGCGTTGGAGAAACCTTGCTATCGAATTAAAGTCACTTCAGTATGTGACCACCAAACTAGCTACTTGTGTCCTGTGTGTACTCTTGAGTCTGTATACTATATATCATATAATAACCTGTAGAATCGGAGTTATTACAATGATATATGTATTTAGTGTAAATATTTTGTTTTCATCATTTGTATATTGAGGAATTCCTATCCTTTCAATAAAAAGTTACATATAACACCAAATAATGATTATGTTAGTATAGGAAGAAACCAAAGCAGTATGTATAAGTTCACTTTTCGCTTATGTTAGTATAGGTATAAATATTACTCAGATCACAGTACCACAAGGTTCGAAATTTCGAATGTTGGTCCACTATACTCTTCTATTGTATATATAACAACGTGTAAGTAATAATGATTTCTTTAAATTTTATATGCTGAGATCACCACTTTGTTTTTTTGTATAAATCCTGTAAAGATTTCATTGAAATCTGAAGTTAAAAAAACAAACATTGTAAGCTATACCGTATGTTAGTATGGGCAATTATTACTCAGAACAAATTCCCTTTTTGATTGGTGTTTAATACAAGCTTCTAATCTTGGTCCACTCTTGTTGTATTGTTTATTACGGAATAGCCACTTGCAAGTAATGTGTTATCCTTTATCTAATTACTGACCAGACCACATTGTTTTTGTATTTGTTTAATACTATAAACATGTAAATACATGTATTGTATAAACTTGATATTGATAACTTGTTTAAATACCTTAAGATTTTCGTAAGAATAAGTTGTTGATTAGTTCAGAAAAACAAACTTTAATTTTTAAAACTTAAACAAAAATGTAGCTGAAGATGTATATTGTGTTTATGGTAAAAACAAATATTATAAGTAGTTTGCATATTCAAGGAATTCCTCTCTTTTTAAAATAAATTTATTTCGTAGATCTTAAGCAATATGTTATCATGGGTGATTATTAATATGTCACTTTATTATTCTAACTGGTGTTCCAAGCAAGGTTATAATCTTTATCCACTCTTGTTTTCATTGTAAATTAATGAATAGCCACTTGTTGGTAATATTCTATTTCCTATTTTAAATGCTGATGAAACCGATGTTTGTTATCTGGTAAACACCCTGAGAATGTAGATATTTTATTGAATACTGACATTATTCTCATCGCAATCTATATGAGAGTATTGGTAGTATTAACTCGTATCACAGCACTATTTCATATACTGTGCCACAGTGTTATAATCTAGGTCCACTCTTGCTTCCATTATATTTTTAAGTAATATATTCTGTTTCATTTGCATAATGACACCACTTCGCTTCTTTATCTGGTATAGACAATGCATATCTAAATAATTATTTTATTAAAAACTGAAATTCTTATAATGCACATGTTGGTTTTCGTACTAATAAATAGTTGATGAATATATAATTAAAGATAACCGTTATACTCATCTTTTGATTTCTTATCAAGTGCACATATAAGAGCATGGGCTGTGCCCCCAAGACCATTACTGTTGCCCTTTGACCCAGGCCCCTGAGTCATTCTAATGATTTCACCACGCTATATCATCAAGACATGTTTTTACCACGATTAAGATTCGACACGGCCTATCTATCCGATAACATTTACGAGAGGGCAAAAAGAAGACAAGCTTGGGCTGTTGGGTTGATGACTTTCCTTTCAATTAAAATAAGGTTTCAGTGGATGTTTATTGGAAGTTAATGCTGCTGTTCTTGAAGATGGTGGCGATGATGATTATGATAATGATAGTGGTGATGATGATGTCGGTTTGATAACTTTCCTTCTGATTGAAACAAAAACAAGGTTTAGTGGATATGTATTGTTGATTAATGTTGATGACGACGATGAAGATGATGATAATGGTAATGGTGATGATAATGATGGTAGTGGGTTGGGGGGGGGGGGGGGGGGGGGGGAGGGGGGTGGGACAATGTGCCCCCGAATTTGACAAAAACAGCAAAATCATAAGGTTAGAATCATTCGTAAGATACACACATCCAACCATCCATCCTTTCATTCATTCATTCATCCATAGCTCAAATACAAACTCAGGCTTTGAATATAAAAATAAATGATTTTATTCGGTTTGCAGGAACACTTTAAAATAACATATTTCTGTCCTCTGTATTCATAACGCTGTCAGATCGGCATTGACCTATCTGTTCAAGAACAAGAGATGGCAGGATACAAACACGCTTGGGCTGCGGGGTTGATTTGTTTCATTGTCAAGAAAAGAATAACAATGACATAAATGTTTGATGACAACAGAAGAGATCTCATCGACTAATGCCTGAGGACTCCAGTTCCTCTAAAACGCTCTTCTCACTAGTCGATGGGTAGCAAACAATACCTTAACACATATAAGACTGTACAAACTTGGTACCAGGTGGTCGCAAATGTAATTACAAAATTAATCAATAAATGTAATATACCATGAATCTAATAATTGTAAACCATACATGTAATAACCTGTACATAACCATAAATGTTATAACATTATACAAACATGATTGGGCTGTTGGGTTGATGACTTTCTCAATGGTGCATGGCTGTATAAACCACAAATGAATTTAAACAAATCTAGTAATATCAACCATAAATTCAATTCAAACACATGTAATAATAAATGTAACCACAAATAATATTAAACAAATGTAATATCAACAGTAAAATAACATGTAACCATAAATGTAATTATGAAATTAAATTATATAAACTATACCAACCAAAAATGTTATTAACTACAACAAACATATGTTCTGCTTCGGCAACGGAAGGCTACAGTCCAGACCATCGATTATATCCATGCTACAGACAGGCTAGGCGGGTATGTTCATTACCCTCTATACCACTTCATGCTTTCTGCTGAACCTTCACGTTAAGGGATCTAGTAACTTTTATTTACAGGTGAAAAAACTGACGAAGGGTTGATAAAATGTGTATTTCTGTAATCTGATATGTCTACTGAGTAATGTGTGAAAATTCCATGATAAATGGATATCATATGGCTGAAAAAAATTGGCGATAATGTAAACTGTTTGCAAATTAGGTAACTCAAACTACACTTTGTAAAGTAATAAAATATTCTCCCATGTAGAAAGGTCAAAGTCGAACACATTAGTTTTAATTGTATTAATAATAAAAGAGAAACTCGGAAAAATGTTAAAACATTTTTCATACTTCTATATGGAATGAAAAGAGGTTAGCGTAGTAACAACTTTTGATTTTTAACAAATTTAGCTATTCTAAGCAATGAAATTTCCCCTCAAAAGAGATAAGATCATGACAATGCCATCAAAATCTTTAGGTAAAAAATTGATTGTCAAAATCACACGTTGTATGAAAAAATGTCGATATTATAACTTTATAAGGTATCGTATCATGGCGAAAATGCAACGATATATAATGTTGGCGATGATTATCCACGTGCGAACAACACGGTCCAGTGATTATAATGCTCACTGAGCTAAGACAAAATACATATTATGCTGAATGCAAATTGCGGGACCTAACAAATCTATTATGTCTATATCTGAACATGCCATGTACACTTTTTTGATGAATGAAGAACAATATAAATACAAAATGGCAGGATCTGGATTTTGTGGCTATTTCCGGGTTATTATTTTTATGTTGGTGATCAATCTTGACTGTTTTTTGACAGGTACGTATGATGATTATAATATTTGACAATGGTCTTCAAAAGTAGTGATATTGTGTATATTATTTACGTGTGTGTGTGTCATAAAAGAGCAAACATGACGAGGTAACTGCTTAATTGTGTATCAGTTACTAGATATACGGTCACAATAATAACAAATCGTGGTGTTTATAATATATAATGTCGAAGGTATTACAAGAACTATATAATGTATTTACGTATTTTAAATCTTTGTGCTACATATTTGGCTTGGTAGGACTTGTTCCGTTTTGTTATGTATCAAGGCTTCTATAAACTTGAACTAGTTGAAGTTTAGTTATGACATGTATTCCTTTCAGATTAGGCCTACATAGTCCATCATTTCATAAAGAGGTATGACAAGCAACAAAGGAAGGGGGTAATGAAGAATAGTATAGTAATAAAGATGGTAAATTGTGTGTCTGGGCGAGGTAAGTGTGAGTTGTGTAATACGGGATGGAGTCTGCTCATATTCGATACTATTGAATTTGATAATTATATAGGCTGCAATTATTCTTTCGTATAAATATACTAACGAGGAAGTCCTTGATGTAAGGTTATGTATATTATTATGAAATAAAATTGAATTGACAATATCTTTGATAACAGTACATTTCAGAGGAATAACAGATGTTTGAATAGTGCTGGTACACGTAAAGGGAGTAGTATTACTCTCTATTGTACAAGAAAAATAATAGGTGTAGAAGTGTGGTGGAAACAAGATTGGGGAGGGCCAATGTTTGTTTAGCCATGGGACAAGCCATGGTAACTGGGTTCTTATGTTATTTAATTTTAATTAAAACGTTTTAATGAAGGATATTAAAGTAGATGAAGAGGGGATATATATTGGTTATGTTATTTCCCAAAGAGAGAAAGAGATGTAGTTTCGACCAGCACGATCTGGATTATTTAATTTTACTGGGAGGTGATTTTAATAGTATAATGAACCTAGATTATATGGGGTCAAAATAGTATTGTGAAATCACGGATTATTGAACTGATTTAAGAATTGATTTAATGAAAAATGGAGAAGAAAAAATCGTAATGTAAAGCAATTTACTTTTAGGCAAAAGTGGCCTGTTGTACAAAGTCAATTGGATTATTGGTTTATACCTAGTTGTACCGAAAATCTGGTAAGCAAATTTAATATTTTGACATCAATTACACCGGATCATTCTGGTATTTGGTTAGAATTTCATTACTTGGTTGATAGTTTTATTTTGGGGAAATCGTATTGGAAATATAATACAATTATATGCGTGGATAAATACTTTAATGAAGGGATGAATAAGGAAATATAGGAATAAAGAAACCAATGGTCATTAAAGGGGCCCTGCAACCCAAATGCATGTTGACCTCTGTTCATCTGTATTAGTGTACACATTCAATATTTGTAAACGGTTTGACCCAAATATGTTTTTGTATATTTGTAAACATTTTATCATTTATTTGTCTTCATGTTGCTAAGCCCCACCTCCTAAAAAACACTCCAGAGCAAATTCTATTGTTGACCTGCAGTGACATCATTTGTCAATCACTGGTCAGCTACCATGCTATTGTGATTAGCCTAATCACAATAGCATCACACGGTTGAATAGAATACCAACTCACACAACTTCAATTACGATAGCTGTTGCTATGTCAGAAAGAAAGCACTGTCTAAGCTATTGCATGGAGGTATGCAGGGCATGCTTTTGTGTGGATGTTCTTTTTGTACTTTCATCTTGTGTTAATCTCATGGTAGCTGACCAGTGAGTGACAAATGATGTCACTGCAGGTCAACAATAGAATTTGCCAGTGGCGTAGACAGGTTCTTAGACCTGGGGGGGGGGGGGGTGATTTGCCGTTCACCGGACCAATACCAATTTGTTCGCGCCCGAGACCGCCTGCCAAATTTGTTCAAGACCAAGGAAATTGCTTGAAAGTCCTCTCAGTGGGGGGGGGGGGGGGGGGGGGGGGGATGGGGGGGGGGGGGGGGATTAGATGTTAAGATGGTCGTGACCAGGCGGGCCGGAAGCAGTTTTTGATTGGGGGGTGCAAAACCTATGGGGGCTCACGATTTGTGTGTGTAGGAGCTCATGCCCCACCACACTCACAGTGCTGTGAACTTTGAGCCAGATGTGAGAGCGAGACATTGCAAGGGGCGAAGCGACCAAGCCCGAGGGAGCGAAGTGACTGAGCGGGGGGAGGGGGTGGGAGGGGGTGTCCCCCATCCCACGGTAGGGAGCTTTTGCATTTTTGGACTTGACATTGTGCAATCTGGTGCTTACCTAGATAGGAAATTCGGGCTTAACATTGACTGTATCTGGAAAAGCGTGTTATGATTTGATCGACCAGAAATGTTAAATATATTTTCAAGAAGAAAACAAATAATTGACGCACTGATACATATGCTCCCCAACACAGGGAGCGAAGTGACTGAGCGGGGGGGGGGGGGGGGGGGAGGGGGTGTCCCCCCTCCCACGGTAGGGAGCTTTTGCATTTTTGGACTTGAAATTGTGCAATCTGGTGCTTACCTAGATATGAATTATTCGGGCTTAACATTGACTGTATCTGGGAAAGCGTGTTATGATTTGATCGACCAGAAATTTTAAATATATTTTCACGAAGAAAACAAATAATTGACACACTAACAAATATGCACCCCAACACACACACAAATATTGTATTTATATTTAGCGTCATACACAGTTCCAACATTACCATATGTCACATAAACACATATGTGATTACAAATTAAGTATACATTTATCAAATTAGTGATTGCGATCATGATAGTGATATAATATATTACTTGACGGAAAAGATAAATATATCTATAAAAGTGTTTGCCACTATTGTTAAGTATGATTCGTTTATCGATACAATCATGAATTATATAATACATGTTTATGCTTTGTATAGTAAGGGTGCATGAAAATGATTATTATTGTAGATTAAATTGTTTGCCTATATTTTATTAGGCATTTGGCGGTTGCAGTACCGATTTGATGAAAACGTAGTACAGTGTTCCCACTTATACTCATATACCATTCCTTTATCATGTTTATTATATTAGTAATAACATTCAAATTAGATATGAAGATATTTGCCTATACATTGTAAGATTTTATATACATAAGTGTCGTATGGATTTAATGACAATATACCAGTTGGAAAAACAACATGGGTTTTTTTTTTATAATTCCTTAATCATATTATTGTAGAATCATGTACTTAGCCAAAGATGTGATAATCATGAGATACTCATAGCCATGTTTAGAAGGTTAGTTTCATTTCTAATAACAATAATACATCATAGAGTTGTATTATCATATTGAATCTCATAGCGGACTCCATATATTCTTGATATGTAGCCGTATGATCTGCAATACCATTACGCTGATTTAGTAACGAAAATTTAATTCAAAGGTACGGTAACGTTTGATTGGAGCGCAACTAAAGATATATTCTCATCATAGAAATGTGTTATTTGCCTTTTTAGAGTCGGATGCTCTTGACAAAGAATACTTGTGTAGTAAAGAAATACTCCCCAATTTTGTCACGGTACATGGTTATCATGAATTGGTACTAACCTCAATTGAAAACTGACACAATAGTTGTATTCTTACGGAGTAATAAAAGCCTGAATTATGTATTCAAATCGAAAATAATAATCTGAACTCTAGACTGAAATCGTTTAGCGTCATACACAGTTCCAACATCACCATATAAGGGGAGGGCCAATGTCGAAAAAAGTGACTTTAGGTTGCCATATCTCCACAACATGTTTAAACCGATTCTAATTGCAAGTGTTTTTAATGAGACAACATAATTCAGAGGTCTACCTCTAAAATTTTGTTGCGAACACCTCCAAATCCAAGATGGCGTCCAAAAAGGCAACCGTTTTGTATTGCTATAGATAATTGGCGAGATTTCCCAAACGACACCAATATATCAACATTATTCTGCAATCATTTTAAAGACAATAACATTTCCTATAATCTGATAGGTTCAGGATATGTATCACGGTCATTTTTAGCCCCAAACTGAAATTTCATGCATTTTTCCCCCAAAATATGAAATTATTGATTTACATAATTACGTATAAATCGATAATTGTATTAGCAGTCAGTTTAATACTTTTCAAGAAACTGTCCAATTATATCAACAATACTCCCTGAAAATTTCAAGTGCATACCGTATCTGAACAAAAAGTTATAGTACTTTGAAGTCAGCATTAGCTATCCACAAAATGGGTAGTTTTGCATGATTTCTCATGCTATACAGGGTGTCTCAAAAATGTGTAATCTTAATAAGAGGACTTGTATACCAAATGATTGCGTCAATCTCGGGACACCTTCAATTCCAGTTATGAACAAATACAAAAAGAAACTCCATTTCTTGTAATATGATGAATATTTCACCATCATTATGTAGTCTGCGTAGATGTCGTGTCTGTCCTGTATTTGTTTAACTGCATTTATCATAAATCAAACACTAAAAATGAACTTAATTCCACTCCACATGGAGCATTCCAGTCAGCTGCATACTGACGCGCATGCCATGCGTATTGCGAATTCGAATCATACTGGGTGTCCATGATGTGTTTAAAACAGTATCAAGATCATGCTCATTATCTTTAATAAGTCTTAATATAGTACACAATATTCGGGACATACTGTAATATGTGCAGAGCGTATCTAGCTTCGAACACCATCTTGATCGCGAGGAACGCACCCTTCATGCCCTTCATATCTTATTACATGTACCTGGAGACCATAAAGGTCTATACAATTTGTCTGACTCAGTATTAAAACAAAACAAACTCATTTGCTAAACTAATAAAATTATGCACAACACCGAAAGCCTCAGCAAGCCGAATGTTATTTTTTTTTGCACTACACTATACACGTGTAACCATGGTAACAACAGCCGATTATGGACAAAAATATACCAAATCAACCAATATTTACTTTAAAAACTTACAAATAGCAGCTATAGGGTGTTTTTCACATGTGATTTGTTTTCCTCCATGTTCACGCGAAAATTGGTGTGCATAATGCGGCTTGTAGTAGCCAGATATATGATTTATTTTATTTCTATTGTTGTTGTTACTATGGTTACAAATGTACATGGTGGTACAAAAAGTTACCCTAAGTTAAACCTTATAGCCTATTCAAAGTGTTTTCCGAACCCTGGAAAATTCTAGCTAACTGTGGTGTTCCGAATAATAATCATGTTAAAAACATAATTATCCAGATATGGTCGATATAACTGTAAATGACGAGCGCCTCCCATTCGAATATTGCACTATGCACTTTGCATGATGGATTTATCATTGCAGTGAAATTACCGATACACTATTTTCGTGTACTATTGCAAACCGATGGCGGCATATTTATGACATAAAAGAAGAAAACTGAAGGTTTTACTAAAAAAGGTATCAACAATATGTCATTATTTAGGAGAAATTCTTGAATAAAGTCCGTAAACAAGAATTACATTTATTGGGGCACCCTGTATAGTGTTCGAAATCGTAAAATTTGCTGTATTTGTCGATATCAAATGCTGAGTTCCAAGAACTATTTGTTCAGATACAATATACACTTGAAATTTTTAGAGAGTATTGTTGATATAATTGGACAGTTTTTCGAAAAGTATTAATTCAACTGCTAATGCAATTATCGATATAGGCCGAATTATGTAAATCAATAATTTCATATTTTTGGGAAAAAATGCCTAAAATTTGAGTTTGGGGCTAAAAATGACCGTGTTACATATTCTGAAACCCATTGTGTTTGGTATCAGATTATAGGAAATTTGATTGTCTTCAATATGACTGCAAAATCATGCTTATTCCAGGTGTTGTTTGTGAAATCTTGCCAATAATCTATAGCAAGTCAAAATGGCTACTTTTTTGGACGCCATCTTGGATTTGGAGGTGTTCGCAACAAATTGTTTGAGGTAGACCTCTGAATTAATTTGTCTCACTAAAAATACTTGCAAATAAAATTGTTTTAAACTTGTTGTGGAGTTCTGGCAACCTAAGTCCTTAAGGAAGCCACTTTTTCGATGTTGGCCCTCCCCTTAATATGCCATATTACGTATGATCCAACAACATAGCCTATTGCCTATAATGAGTCCCGAGGGGCGAAGCTACCGAGGGCTGGGGCAGAGCCAAATAGGGAGAGTTTGGGAGGGGGTATCCCCCTCCCACAGAGAAGATTTTGCATTTATATATGTACTTGAAATTATGCAATTTGGTGCATGTCACACAAGCAGTCAGAGCAATGCCAGCCTACACTGGAACTACGTGGCCCGGTATACAGAATAAAAATACTCACCCCATACCATACGCAAGTTACACAACAAACTGAGATAATCTGTTCGCGCGCGAAGCGCGCAGCGAAAATTGAAAGTGGATGATTGTATACATTACTTTTTGAACGTTAGAATTAACAAGCCTTAGCTCATACAACTAATGTTTTCTTTCCCACTCGTATACAGATTACAGATACAGACACAAAAAATATATCCTTCCCTAAAACCTGGGGGGGATGATTGTACATGTCATCCCCCCCACCTTGTGAGGTGGGGGGGATGCATACCCCTCATCCCCCCCGTTGTCTACGCCCCTGACTAATGTTATCGATTACTTATCAGTATGTGCAATAATGGATGTTCGCCTGATTTTGTTTGAACTGCGTTTCTAGTATAATAGACAAGAACCGGGGATAAAGCTTTCCTAATTGTTCATAAAGTCATTTAGTAAAACAGATGAAGTTCATAACTATATATAACTATATAGCAGTATTGGAAAGCGCCCCACACAAAATGAAATATCCGCTTTTATCACCGACCACCGACAATATGAAATAATACTCGAGCTAACCCTAGGCCTTACATAATAATAATGATAATAAATTACTTTTTTGTTTTTATAGCGCATTTAAAAACCGGAGAAATTCTCAATGCGCTTCATGACAAACCAGAAACATAACATCTAATATCTACATTTTACATTTGAACTTGTGTCTAAATGTACATCAAATAACATGATTTAACTGATTAACAAAATAAAGTGCGGCTTAAAATACAAAACAAATCAATTATCAAATGAAGAAATGTAGCTACAGTAACAGACTCATGTATAGCATTATATAACAAAGGTGGGAGCAGTTAATGAAGTTATGCAATTCATAATTACAAACATGCCTCTATAAATGTGTAGGTTTTAAGCTGTTCTTTAAAGAGTTTGGAGTTGGACTGGGAACGAATTTTGTTTGGTAACAGGTTCCAGAAAGTGGGGCCGACAAAAGAGAACGAGTGTTCACCGTCGTTTTTTTTTTGTGGGGGTACATGATGAAATTGCTGGTTAGAGCCAACATTTCCTATATTTTTGTCAATTTTTCTTAAAGGAAGACCTAATGTTATTTAAAAACATGCTCACAAAACCATCACAAAAAACATAAAAAACATTATGTTTCATCTAAAAGTGAAATTTCCCAGGCAAAAATTATGTCAAAATATGGGGAAAATTATTCTGGACCACAAACAAATCAGCATGTGGGACTACACAGATATTTTTACGTGGGACACAACAAATCAAATAGTTTGGAAAGTAAAAGAGATAAATGACTAGATTTGTTTCAAATTACACTCCTAAACATGCATTTATGAACTAAAATCGAAATGCCATCAAAGTGTACATACAATTCAGAGAAATTCAATATATCGGAAATAATATCGCTAATGATATTCGTTTGTCTCGCAATGTATGGTCAAACTAGGAATCTAAACGATCATGACGTTTCGTATGCTACTGCAATACTTTGTCAAATGATAATATCGAATGTAGACACTCGGTTTTTATGCTCTACCGTGGCTCCCAACTCACAATCTCGCCTAAGCGATTGCGTTCCTGATAGGTCAACAACGGACCGCGCCGATTGGCCGGTGCACACGGGCACTCAACCAATCAACGGGACACTGGATCGGCCCGCCTAACGAACCAGCGTACGATACGTCGCCACGACACTACCCCGACCAACCGGCCCCCAACGGTTGATGCCAAACCCACGGTAGAACCTAGCCACCTTCTCGTTACAACGCTCATATCTACGTATCAATTTCAGGGCAGGGCGCCCGTATGTTCAATCAATAATAGTTAATATATAATCCATTGCGGATATAGTATCGGAAATAATATCGCTAATGATATTCGTTTGTCTCGCAATGTTTGGTCAAACTAGGAATCTAAACGATCATGACGTTTCGTATGCTACTGCAATACTTTGTGAAATGATAATATCGAATGTAGACACTCGGTTTTTATGCTCTACCGTGGCTCCCAACTCACAATCTCGCCTAAGCGATTGCGTTCCTGATAAATTCAATATATTTTCAAAAAAATTTGAAATATCAAATATCATGTCAACATTTGATTTTTGATGCCACATTATGACATTTCTTTCCGAAAAATTACTCAGAATTTGTCTGGTTGAATATTTTAATTGATTCTTTCTAAAATGAGATATGGTATCATATAAATTTAAAAAAATTATGTATTTTTCGTAATCCGTTTGTGCACATGAAAATTCTCGAGATGCTAAACTGAACCTCTTTCTACCTTTTGCTAGCCAACATTCAAATGTTGCGAGATAATTGTCTTATATGAAAGAAAATACAATGAGCTGGTCTGAATTCTATTGATTTTTTAGAGCTCGAAATAATAAACGGTCGATGCGATCATTTGATTAGCCTAACATTTGCATACTATTTGTGTGTTTGTATTTGGTATTCACAAAGCAACTATTACATTTATTTCGGTTAAGCACGATCAAAGAGATTAAACTGTTGGGTGTATTATCTTTTAACTTGGTCAAAAAATAAAACACATTCCATGAACATATATTTAGAATAGAAAGGAAATGCGCATTAGAGTTAGACTAAAAAGCGATTGTTCTTTTCTTAAAGGGTACCACCACCCAAAAATAACATTCTTATAAATGAAAGGTAACATATTTAGTAGTCCATTCCATCAACAAGTTCAAAAAAATATTTGTCCTGAAAAAATGTATAATAATTTGAAAACGCATCACCATTATAAAGCATGCGTTCATGGGTCTACATGTACGAAGACTACCTTTGTCCAAAGCGAACGAATCGTCCGGGATTCTATTGTCTCCAAACGTACGCGTGAATAGAATTGGCGCACTCGCAAAATATGTTTGGCGCGTATGAAAAAATTATGGTTCCGTATAATAAGTGGTGGTAATTAATATCATTGTTTATGAATTACACAACCCTTGCAAAATGTTGGGTATCTATTTGATATCACAAAACGGTACCAAAACATTATAATTATGTGTTGTTCTAATTTGCCTGGTGGTCCCCATCATTTGAATATACTGTGGACTTGAGAATGTCACCAACTTGATATAATTAGTCATTTAGTATATAACATTATGGTTTATAGAATGTTTTTATAATGAACTTGAACATGCCTGTAAATGACTGACACTCTGATCTACAAAAATGCATTGAAATTGACTATTTTGAGCAATAAAACATTTGATATATTATAACAGTCGCGTATACAGGAACTGATCGCGGGTGTGTAATTATAATCGGCGAAGACGGGCGAACAGGCTGTGAAATGAAATGTTGGCCCTATCTCAGCGGCGCGCATGCAACTGTCAACTTATATTATATAATCAGGGGGTGTATTCTGAAAACAATTTAAAGTTAAAATTTATTGTATCTACGTCATATCTACATAATCTACGTCACTACAATATTTTTCAGCAAATCGCTATTCCTTTAGTTGAATATTTTAGTGACATAGATATGACGTAGATACAATAAATTAAAAAATACTTAAAATCGTTTTCAGAATGCACCCCCTGAATTTCAGATTTTACCATATAAACCAGTTTTTAATACTATTTCAACAATATCAATTGGGAATTTCGGTATCACCCATATTTTCTAAAAATGTAATAGAAATGTATATATCTATAATAGACTAATATATGTTATTAATAAGTATAACATTCTAAAAAAAAAACACAATATGGATGTAGACAAGGGCATTCACCTACTACTGCTATCTTAAACTTGATAGAGTAATTATTATAGGCAGGAATATGCAATAACTGTTATTTTTTTAATTATAGATTTGACTATTTTCAACATTTGATGTAATTGATAACTCTATATTGTTATATAAACTTAATCATTATGGTATTAGTGGCAAACTACTTCAAAAAGTTAACTTACAAACTGTAAAAAATTGACATCAATCCATGGAGTTCAGTCCCAATTAAAAACAATTAAATGCGGAGAACCACAAGGGTCCATATTGGGCCCTTTATTACACATTTATATTAATGATATACTGTACCACATTTAACTCAAGATTAATTCAAGTTATATATTATTTGTGGATGACAATTAGTATCATCCGCAAATAATATACAACTTGAATTAAGTGTTTTTGTAAAGGAAATGATCTCCAACTTTATTTCATTTTGTTGATGTTCAGTTAGAGATAATAAGCCACTGGGTGAAAGTAAATAAGTTTGTTTTAAATATTGATGAAATTAATCATATTTTTTTGGAACTCGAAGTAGAATTTATTGCAATTTTTATCTTTATTATATGAATTATTACATACATAGAGTTCATAGTGCACAGTTTTTAAGGGGTGCATTTATATTTAAAAATATCTTGGAATCAACATGTAAATTGTATATGTAATAATGTCGCAAAAATATGATATTCTTTATCAACTCCTTTTTTTTTACTCAAACAGTTTTAAAATGTAATGTCATCCACTTATATCATCGCACATTAATCATTGCAGTATTGCATCAGATTTTACTTCCAAGAAAAATATTGAGCGAATACAAAAAATTGCAAAAACGTGGAATAAGGTTGATGAATCGCCTTTTTTTTAACCGCCGATTGCACCTTTGTTTATAAAAATGTCGATTTGACCGATCAATGAAACTATATTCTTACAAACTGCAATATTCATGAATAAATTGTGTAATAATTTACTCCCTGTCGCATTAAAATACTTCTTAATTTGGAATGAAAAAGTTCACGCGTATAATACAAGGAATACGCAAAATATTCCCCTTCCATTTAATCGCACTTTAGTAAGACAATCTTCCATATTTTATCATGGTACTATCACTTCAAAAAACATACCACAATTATTAAAGGACTGTTAAACTTAAAGGGAAGGTTGAGTTTTGGTAGAGAGGGCGCTAGACTACTTAATTGGTTTGTGAGGTAATGAAAAACTGAGTGTAAAATTTGAAAGAGCATAATATTTAAACAATAAAATCATCTTTGTTTGATCAAAATCGGTTCAGAAACGGCTGAAATATCCATAAATATAACAATTTGTAATAAACCCGGGGCCCCGGGTTTATTAGAGAATTTTGAACCAGCCGTTAAAAATGCTTCCTCTTTTCAAAAAGTTACAAAATAGGTACCGGTATTTAAATAGTTGTTGGTTATTTCTCTATCTAATCACTATTTCAACAAAGCATCACATGCACAATATTTTATTCAAAATGGTTGAAACCGATGAGTGTTTAGAGAGCGCCCTCTTACGTTTTAACGGCTCTTTTTGAATGATAACATGATCTTTACTACGTCATTTGTAATTTTGTGTTCCTTTCTAGTTATAACTATTAGTTTGTAATGTAATGATGCAGGTTTTGGTTACTAAAATTCAGTTTCACTAAAACTGTACTCTCCTTACCAGAACTCAACTATCCCTTTAAGTCAATTCAAAAGACTATTAAATTAAACAATTATTTGTTGATATTGTTAATTGACTGTCAAATGAAGTGTCATTATAATGACAATATTTGCCCTCTATCAGCCTTATTATTTTTATTAGCAGTAGAAATATTAGCTGAAAAGATAAGACAAAATAAACAAATTAAAGGTATCTAAAAGGTGTCTAAAATCACATACTTTTACTGCTGAGTTTGGGGATGTGATAAAATCTATCAATTCGTTATTGTGGGACATTTCAGAATGTTTTATTAAATGTTTCAGGGACTTAAAGGGGTAGTTCAGTTTTGGTATAGAGGGCGCTGCACAAAATATTTTTTTGGTGAGATAATGAAAAACTGAGTGTAAAATGTGAAAGAGCACAATTTTATTGACAGAATAAACTTTGTTATAAAAATCGGTTTAGAAACGGCTGAAATATCAATAAATATATCAAATCAGAATAAATCTGGGGCCCAGATTTATTTGATGATTTTGTTTTTAATTTTAAAAATGCTTACACTTTTTCAAAAATTTCCAAAAAGAGGGTTTTAAATAGTTGTTGATGATCTCTCTATTTAATCATTATTTCAACAAAACATCACATGCATACCAATGCCTTTTTAGAGAGCGCCCTCTTGTGTTTTAATGGTTCTTTTTTAATGATAACAGGCTTTTTACTAAGTCGTTTGTAATTTTCTATACATTTCGAGCATGGTGGAGTTAGAACTATTAGTTTATTATGTTATTGTGCAGGTTTTGGTTACTAAAGCTCATCCCTACCAAAACTGTACTGCCCCTTAAACATTCAAGCCAGCAACTTATTATGACTTGCCCCTTTCATGTAATAATATTACTTACTTAACTTACTTTCTTACTTGCTTGCTGCTTACTTACTTACTTACTCACCAGAAAGAAGCGTAGTCAATTTTTATTTACATGTCATCATTTTTCTGGAGAAATATGCGGAAACCTTGAACATTAAGTTTTTGACGGGTAGTACATTTTTAGAAATGTGATCATATTTCTTGTATTAAAGATGTTATGTTACGTATATCTGTACCAAATTATCATTATATAATTTTCTTTCATAAAAAGTCAATTCAAAGACCCGGCTTGCTCAAGTTCTTCTGAAAATGTAAGTTTTATCAAAATTGTTTTTAAAGCTTGACTGTCCTCACTCGTCAAGGCGGCGACGATGATACGATCCAAGGGATTAACCAAGCATCGGTTCCATGGTGAATTGGTGATATCTTTGTATTCTACAGATGAATGAATGTGTTTAAAGTCGATGACTGTCCATGATATTATGTCTATGTTGCCACAGACAGACAGCCAGACAGAGATCGTAGATATAGAAGATACAGTACTGTTGCACGATTGTTGTGCTCATACACGATTCCGTCTGGTTCTGAATCAGATCACTGCTCACGAGCTGAAGGCAATATAGTTATTGCATTGTCCCTATTCTATTTTTGTTATGATAACAATTAAACATATTTAGTGCACGATACCGCGGTACGATTTCAATGGTGGATGTCAACAGTTGAGTGAATAATACCTACTGAATGTTCTCCAGATACAAGTTTGTTAGGTGTGTGGGGTTTTTCCCCACTATCTTGCATCGATACCCCAATCTGCAAAAATATATTATATGAAACGTTGCCATTGTCGACTATTATATTATATGTTCATATACTACTGGAATTGTTTGTAGAGATTGCAGCATTATTGATCATGTTTTGGCAATTTGCATATTCGGTATTATAATACCTGTAAAATTCAGTATTAAAGCTAACAAGCAGCAATGTGAAAGTTGCGGAAAACATTATAATTGGCCAAACTAATTGATCACTATTGTTTAAATAGTATAAAAGAAAGTCTATATGGTAAACTCTTAACCGTAAAAGAATCTAGTCACATTTTCCAAATCCACAAATAATTACTTATAACTCAAGTGGTTCTCTGATATACATTGTTGTATTCGTATTACCAATAGAAGCATGGAACAGGTTTTGATTGGCGTGTTTGGATTTTTATTTATCCACTGGAAAGTTATAACTGTCTACAAAGTCAGTGCAATGAGTTAGCAAATATCATTTTACATTGTGGCTAATTTCTCTGCCATATTACATCCATTTAACGTGAAATGTTCACACATTACCTAGTGGACATAATATCATAAGTTACACTCAAGAGTGTACGTCCGAAACTTTGCGCGTTGAATTTCATGTAAAGAGTTTTTTTAAGAGGTGGGGCTTAGGCTTGCCATAGGAAAATGAACAAAATAATTGCAAACATATTTTAAAATCAACAAAACATATTTCGGTTAAACAGTTTACAAAATATTTGATGTATACACTAATACAGATAAATAGAAGTCAACATGTATTCGCACTACAGTGCCCCTTTAATTGAATTTTGCAACTTAGCAAACATGTCTAAAGAACTAAACAACTTGTCAGACATAAGCGGCGTCTCAGTAAAATGATCAGGATAAAAGTCGTTGACGTTCTCATAAGAAATTGCTATTTGGACATATATTTTTGTTGAATTCCGGCTGAACGGTATACTGGAATTTCTACTTTTTGACGGATTACATTCAAACTCTTAAAGATGATGTTCCAAATTGTATAGAGTATTCCTCGTATTCAGCTGCGAGCTCCCTAGATTAAAATCAAGTTGCCAATATTTTTGTTTGTATTGTATGTATCGTCCAGTAAGGAAAGTCACGAAAGTGTACACATTTTGCTCATGGTGTTACACGTATTTCACGGTCCATTTTTGGTTTTACAATCCATATATTAATCCTTGTCTACCGATTTGAAACCATGACAATAGAAACTCAAAACCTCCAACATTCGGTAAATAAATATTGATTTACCATTATTTGTTTTGCTTTGTTGTTTTTTGTATGGGGTGTGGAAGCCAGTCTTAGTTTTTCAAACGGGACGGGGGTTACGGTAGTAGATCTGTACATTTATATCGGGCTATGTCATCGGAGTACAATTCATATTGGACACATTGGGTGGAATTTACAAAGGAATTCATGTAAACCATGGATCTATATGAAGTGCTGCTTGTAGACAAGTTAAAAGTGAAACTCACATAATATGCTAATTTGTAACGGTACGGCTGTTGATGCTTGATAACCAGCATTACCATTTGAAAACATAGACAATTTGTTGGTGTCTTTAGCAAATATGTATAGCTTTGATATTGTTAACAAGTAAAACGTATACATAATTATTCTCCAACAGTTGTTAAAATTGTGCTCCATATATGTAGACCATGGCTAAACATGTTAAACATGCTGCCGTTTACATAAACGGATGTGGGTGTGGCAAGATTGGTAGAGCGCGCGCTTTCCGATCATGAGATCCCGAGTTCGAACCCTGCCCACTGCCTTTGTCATTCAGCAAGACAATTTATCCACAATTGCTGCTCTCTACCCAGGTGTACAAATGGGGACCCGGTAGGAGGTGAAAGCCTATATGTGAAGGATCTTCTCAATGCCCATGAGCCGCTTGGAAGGAATGCTCCCCAGGGAGTGGAGATGGTGCACACGAAGTGTGCTGGTTTGCATTGTATCCTATGACCAGGGGTAATATTATCATTGTAAAGCGCTTAGAGATGATTATCAATCATATTAGGCGCTATATAAATCGAGTATATTATTATTAAACATCCTTTTTGAATTCCAGCCATTACTGTACGTATTAGAAAACCTACTATGCTGAACATGTGCAGATACAATTATGAAAACGTTCAAACGTGCATCCTGTGCGGATATCCGTTTAAGATCCTTGCAACCCTTGTTCCCATTTTACCAGATTATTCCAAATAGGTGTACTGTTGTCACGTGTATAGAGTATAACATAAGACGGATTTTAAAGGGAGTGTCCGCCTTTTACAAATCGTCTGAACAGTTCCAGTAGACGGATGAGGATGAATGTAACACACACATATAATTTCAGATCGAACAACCCTGTAATTTGGATTCTACGAATGAAAAATGAATGCGTGGAAATCATCCGTTCATCGAACTATATATCGGCCAATAAATGTGTTTAAAGGGATAGTTGAGTTTTGGTATAGAGGGCGCTACACAAAATTATTTTTTGTGAGATAATGAGAACTGAGTGTATTTTAATGACAGAATAAACTTTATTTGATCAAAATCGGTTCAGAAATGGCTGAAATATCCATAAACATTTTTTGTCGAATCATCAGAGGCTTTACAACATCTTCAAAGATTCGTCTACTTAAGTAGTGTTTGCTCAATAATAATTATGTGTTATTACAATGCGAGCATTTGCTACACTTAAACAGTAGTTATCACTTGAGGAAAGAATCTTTATGGTCGTAATATGCAAATACAAAGCCTGACAAATGTCTTCAGTCGATTCCAGTAACAGTAACAAGGCAAGCGCCTTCAGTTTTGCGACATTATTAGGAACTGTCAAAATTGCTAGGAATCTGAGGCGATCATAATCCTGAAGCATGGTCCATTTGGAAGAACTCTATCCAGTAAACTTGGTTTGTAGGGATATCTTACTATATTTAACCATCCTTGACCCCACCAACATCAAGAGTGACAAATCTAATTGTACTCTAGCCATTATTTGATTGAAAAAGAGCAAAGAAAATAGGATTCCAACGGGATTCGAACCCGAGACCTCCGGATTGCTAGACCGTTGCTCTTACCGACTGAGCTATAGAAAACCCTAGTACGGCGCTCGTACATGAAACCCCTTAAAGGGGCCTTGCAAACCAAATGCATGTTGACTTCTGTTCATCTGGATTAGTGTACACATTAAATATTTGTAAACTGTTTGACCTAAATATGTTTTGTATATTTTCAAACATTTTATCATTTAATTGCCTTCATGTTGCTAAGCCCCACCTCCTAACAAACCCTCCAGAGTGAATTATATTATTGACTGGTTGTGACATTCTGTCAATCACTGGTCAACTACCATTAACAAAAGATGAAAGTACAAACAGAACATGCACACAAAAGCATGCATTGCATGCCTCCATACAATAGCTTAGACACTGATTTTCTTCTGACATAGCAACTGCTATAGAGTACCGAAGTGTGACTTCAGAGCTATTCATTGCCATGGGTGATGGTTCTAAACAATGTCAGGCAAGTAATGAATTGGTGATCTAGCGGTTGCTAAGAAGGCAATCGTCCGGCTCCGACCCACTACTTAATGCCAGTATGAAAGGAAAAGTTGTTTAGAACCATTACTATGCCATAACAAAATCATGTGACGTCACTACTTCGGTACTCTATTGAAATTGAAAGTGTTTGAGTTGGCAGTACATTCCAATGTGTGATGCTATTGCAATTAGGCACTCAGCTTGGGGGGGGGGGGGGGGGGGGGGGGTCACTTCTTTGTAACTGAGTAGTGAATGACTGATGATGTCACAACCAGTCACCAATATAATTCTACTCTGGATAGGTTTTCAGAGGTGGAGGCTTAGCAATATGGAGACAAATAATTACTAAAATGTTTTAAAATATGTTTGGGTCAAATGGTTTACAAATAAAGAGCTTTCAACCAAAAGGCGCTAAATGCACTTTTTCAACTTCCGAGGAAAACAGGTTTCTTTGTCCCACTTCGTACACGTGCCTATGGGAATATGAAAATTGAACTTTCTATATTTTGATTTTGAGTGAATTATTTGTCGTAAAATGTGGATTCCTAGAATCAGGATGCCAGTGGCAAATGGCTCCAGGGCCTGAAAATTTGTGGAGACTCAAAATAATGCGCGCGAAGCGCACATCACGAGTGCGAAGTCCCTTTAGCCAAGGTCCAGGGCCCGCTTTAGGGCCTTGGAAGTTCTGGGGGTTCCAGATGCTCTCTGGTGCAATCTGAGCCTATTTGGGGACCATATCCCCTTTAAAAAAAAAAATAAAAAAAATCGGAACTCTGGCATCCCTGACTAGATAGCTACGTAGATTATGCATGTAGATATATCGTTAACTCAATTGTTATGGAAAGTGGATTTACCCCCTTTTGGAAGTGAGCTCTTCAAATATTTGATGTGTACACTAATACAGATGAACAGAAGATAACATGCGTTTGGTTTGCCTGGCCACTTTAATTTTCATATGTATGAATTGATTATTAAAAAAGCTGCATCACTTCGGTATTCCCTCGCATATATCCCCAAGTTGATTTCTATCCTTCGGGTTTATGTCAGGTTTATAATAGCTTCTGACCACACGAGCAATGGAAATTAAGGGGTTTCAGGGACGAGCGCTGTACTAGGGTTTTATATAGCTCAGTCGGTAAGAGCACCGGTCTAGCAATCCGGAGGTCTCGGGGTTCGAATCCCGTTGGAATCCCATTTTCTTTGCTCTTTTTCAATCACATAATATATTTCTGGTCAGTTTCTCCAGTTTGAACTAGCCATTATTTCATCGTCTTTATAGCATAATTCTTAATGAAAAGACCATTTGTGTGCAAAAAATGTCCATCGCCATTGTCAGTGCAAATACGAAAATCCGAACAATTGGGTATTTGTATATTCGTATACAAAACAAAGTGCATATAAATGCACAGTTCTTCTTCTTTAAAGGCATAGTTGAGTTTTGGTAATTAGAGTACAGTTTTGGTCAAACTGAATTTTACTAACTAAAACCTGCACTATTACATTACAAACTAATAGTTATAACTCTACCATGCTCGAAAGGAATACAAAATTACAAACAACTAAGTCAAAAGCCTGTTGTCACTCAAAAAGAGCCGTTTTCAGCCGTTTCTGAACCGATTTTGATCAAATAAAGTTTATCCTGTCATTAAAATTGAATGCTCTTTCAAATTTGACACTCAGTTTTTCATTATCTCACAAAAAATATTTTGTGTAGCGCCCTCTATACCAAAACTCAACTATCCCTTTAAAGGGACTTAGTAACATTGTCCAAATCCTCAAAATCCAATTGTGCACTAAATAACATCCAATTAACTAGAAATGTTCACACATTACTTTCTGGACATATCATATCACACCAATGCACATTTTATTAACCATGCACCACTTTTTGCACTTGTCACCAAAGTTACTAGATCCCTTTAATATGGTATCAAATAACCTACAGATTGTTCATAATTATTATCACCCAGAGTATGCCCATCGCGTTTGTCCTTCAGCAAGACAATTAATCCTCATTGCTGCTCTATACCCAGGTGTATAAATGGGGACGCGATAGAAGGTGAAAGCCTCTATGTGAACGATGTGCCTTTATGTGCCTTTATGTGAACGATGTGCTGGTTTGCATTGTATCTATGAACGGGGAAGTAATATCATTGTGATTCATTATGAATCATATTAGGTGCTAAATGAATCGAGTATAATATATTACTAGCTGTACCCGCGGAAATCCGCGGGTTTTTGTGAGAGAAAGGCGATGATGACATAACGATACTTCAAATCTTTACTATTCCCAGAGTCATAATTTAAATAGTATAAGGCAAAATAAACACGGGCGACTCAATCCCGCCCCACAACCCGTCGTTGGACGGGGCCCCGACGTATTAGGGTCCCGTCCAATGATATCCGGCCAATGTATAACAAAATCATAATGGTTTAGTACCCATGCAAAGTTATTCAGTTATCCCCCATATTTTATAGAGTCCATAATTTGTTCCGCTTGTATTAAATTAGATACAGTACACTATGTTCGTGTACTTGCTAATATACAGTAGCTTCGCCGTTGACCCCCCTTCCCCCCCCCCCCCCCCCCCCGCGACTCCAATTGCCTGCATGACACATAACCCGTCGTGTCCCATGAACTTTTCATATCCAATCTTAAGTTCTCCGGCGTATACATTTTGTCATATTCTTGTGAAACCCGATGATATATTCCTTTGAAGGGAATAGTAGCCGTCTATATGCATCCCATAAACTTTTCATATCCAATCTAAGTTCTCCGGCGTATACATTTTGTCATATTCTTGTGAAACCCGATTATATATTCCGTTGAAGCAAGGATATGGGAGTTCCATGGTTGAAGGGAATAGTAGCCGTCAATACATGCATTGCATAATAAATGAGCAGATACCTCCCCCCCCCCCCCCACCCCCAGGCGTCTTCTCTTCGCGGATGGCATAATACAATCATATTACCGCAAGATGTCGAGATTGTATAAAACTCCCCTGCTTCACCATTGTCCACCCCGCTTTATTCACTTCAATGCACTTTGCATGCCCGCTACCACAAGCTGGCGCAATTATAGTATCGTGTACGGTAGGGCGAATAGATAGTGACCAGAGACGATGGTCAGCAGGTCAGTGAGCTATGCAAATAAACTACAATTCGGTGGGGTAATTCGATGACTGCGCGACGTGTATACACGGCTGTACAGCCATTGCGCGTTGTATAACCGCAGCTAAATTGAAGTTGTCGCATTTTGTCGTCCATGCACTTACAAACACGATGCCAATCGGCAATAGCGATCATTACCATACCATCCGCGTAATATAAATATTGATATTTATAAAAACCTGGGTAGTTTCGCAGCGTGTTATATCTAAAATGGTTTCTCGATATATTATTTGTTTTATCTACTCCAATTTATAATCTTACAACTACTTTTACGGCGATAAATCGTTAGTCAGTGCTCGGCGTCTTAAACGGGCAATTGGCATTGCTGACTTTCCCTTTTCTTCGATCTGGACGACGACCACGGGGCGGGAGCGACTCGGGAATGCCTTATTGTCCTCCGCAAAACGTATATCCTTCGATCGCGACGGTCGGGGAGTCGCCGAATCCTCGGGGTGAGGATATCTCGAGTGGGAGGCGATTCGGGGGGTTGAAGCTTACCGTATTAATATAATAGACTAGCTGTTGGCGCCCGTTAAACGGGCGCTCTTTGCTGTGGCAGCCATTTTGTTTTGTCGAGGTGTTACTTGTCCTTTAAAGCTATATTTTTGGTTATTTCGTTGCTTGTATCACAAAATGAACAGATCGTGACGCATTATCGGTCTCTGCGCCAAATATTGCGCTTGTATCGCAAACTGCACGACAATCTCAAAATGAAGTATTGGTACAATGAAGAGATCATTGTGTATTTTTTAAAACTGGTATATTTTGAGCTGTTACATTAGACGAACTTCGGGGCCATCTGGACGCCGATCTCGACCAGGCCTTTTTTTTTCAGGTGGCCAAAATTACACATCAAATATATTATTACCATAGACGTGTGTGTTG
This sequence comes from Echinarachnius parma, assembly GCA_037951105.1. Taxonomy (NCBI): domain Eukaryota; kingdom Metazoa; phylum Echinodermata; class Echinoidea; order Clypeasteroida; family Echinarachniidae; genus Echinarachnius; species Echinarachnius parma. The sequence goes on from JBAMJV010004662.1 coordinate 116,575, forward strand.
TATAGAGCCTAAAATAGTTTGTGGCCAATACAGAGTTTCTAGCTTATTTCTAGTGGCCAAATGAAATTTCAGGTGGCCATTGGCACCCGGGCCACTGCTAAGCGTGAGCCTGTCTTGGTCTCGGCCTCGAAAATCTTATCGCAGAATGACGGTTATCAGAAAAGATTTGTTTGAATTCAATTAAATATGAAACATGAATAATTTGATACACAAAACCCCATTTTCCCCCTCTTTTTTAAGTTAGTGAATATTTTTAAGATATTATAAATTGCGTCATTTCTTGAGTAACACCGGCTCCCGGAGAAAACTCTAAACATTTCTTTATCCTGTCAGCCTTATTTTGTTTTGTTTATAAATCAAAAGGAATGCACATTTCCCACGTTCTAAGGGAGTATTCCAGCAAGTCGCCTGTACTATTAGGCTCACACAGTGCTAATGAAACCCGTCCCCATTTCTCCGAAGCCGAGAGTATCTAAATGCATTGATTATTATTGACTACTCTTGCAAGATATGCTTGAGTTTGCTGTTCCTATACGGGTCTTACCAATACACCGAATTCGTATGAAAATCCCCGAAAGCTACTAAAATTAATAGACACAGCTTCGTGTACAAAATGTCTTTTCCCCTATATACCATTTGGAAAAACTTATTTTATTATTTTCCCTACCATTTGCAAAAACTTTCACCATCTATCAAACAAATATCCTCGGATTTGCCATGCTATCTCATTTATCAAGTAAATAGTGTAGCGAGCTGCTCCGTGGTTAAATCGGTACTCACTATCCACATGTTATCAATTCAGTGTCGAAACCCGCCAGGACTAATCGCTATGTAAATAATCTCTCTCTACCAAGGACCCCGGCCCTGAAGGCCACATACGTTCCAATCAGTCGACTGGAATGCGCTCGGTGTTAATGTAGCTCTCTTGCACGCCACGGCATAGGTAGCCTATATCCATGCAATTTTATGAGCGCGATTCAGTGTAGAAACTCACCACAAACCAATTAGCTGTGTAAATAAACTCTCTGCTAGAACGGTCCGAGACCCTTCCTTCTGAATATTCATAAGCCCGATATCTACAAATCCGGTGAACGGGTGGCGCTCATCGAAAAGCGAAGCTCGGTCGCCCGCGAATGATAGCTAGTACTTATCCAGGCTACTCTTTAAAATCGATGGCGGCTCGCGCGTCATGAATAATTAATAAATTAGACGAACTTCGGGGCCATCTGGACGCCGATCTCGACCAGGCCGGGAGTCGGGAAAGCAAACGGGAGCATCTCCGAGACCCGGCCCGTCGACCCGTCCGGGTCGCGGCGATCGAGAAGGGCCGGGAAAAGAGGAGATAGGCTTGTAGAAATTGCCATTGGTAAAGCACGCGCGACCCCCCTCGTCGCGTTAGAGTATTACTGAGTGTAGATTATATGTTATAATTTAAAACAAAAATTCTGACTGAACCATTATTTTTTTTATACATACTGTTTATAATACAAACGCAGCATATTAGTATAAAGTTAGTTACTATACTTACTGTATTCGCTAAGCATCATTAAATATCAAAGTATAATATGAACATTTAAGTTGTTTACAGAGTAAAATGAAGTCTAAAAACATATTATATTTTCATATCTTTATTTTCAGAACAAAGGGATGCATAAAGTTTCACTCCTTCCACAACAATCAGCGATTACCACCTAATATAGACTAATATAAACTACTAAGAACTTACTAGGCTAATTAGACCATGCGCCTCTTTATTACGGACTCACAAACAATGTTGCAAAATGGCTACTCGAACGCATGGCGGAATTTCAGTCACACCAGATAGTTCAACAATCGACTATGGTCGATCCGGGGCCGACAACCTACAGAACATTTCAACTCCGTTAGACATGTCTAGTAAAATCCCATCCGCAGTGGAGAGACCGGACTTCGACACTGAGCAGCAGAAATCGGACAATCTACTTGTCCCCTCGAATGCACTTGACTTGTCCAGCAAAATGTCATTGTCGATTGACCAGGAGGCCTATGCATCTGGTAATCAGTCTTGTCACACTTTAAATCAAAGTCAGCAGTCAGCTGCTGCATCGACAAACCAACGACCACGCACTGCGATACCTTCACAGTTCCCGATTCCTACTATCAAACCTAAATCGGATAAACATCAAGGAGAATACGCATTTAAATCACAGTCTTCGGGGAAAGATGTCACAACATTCGATAGAACGTATTCTTACAGTCCAAACTCCATACAGCAATCGACCATATCGTCCAGCCAAGTACAAAGTACAAGTGAGCAGTCGAACGTATTGATCAGCCAAAACCCGTCGGTTGAGTTGCATTCACCGAGCTCGATTTATAATGTGAATGCTCCAGAGTTTCACAATCAAAGAGGACATGATTATCAGCGTCAAAAGACAGCCCGTGCCTACAATGGAATATCAAATTCAAACGATGACCCAGACGGCATCAAAATCCTCAACGTATACCACATTCCGACAAGCGAGAGCCGAAGAGAAGGAACTCAGGAATCTGAACAAATGAGCCTTAGAGATAATGCAGCCAGTGTTGATACCCTGCAGGCGCCAGCCACACAATTATCCCATGGATCCAATGTAAACTTGGAACAATACCATGATGAATACGGCATCGACATCCCAGACATGTATCGGGTTCCGACCAGCGAATACCGCTTGGATAGCCGTTTGGACCCAATGCAGAATCACATCGGAGCTGATAGGACCGACACCATTTCACTGCAAGCTCAAGACCCTCGGGTTATCCATGCCTTCAACGAAAGATCTGGTTCGAACGTGAGGCGTGATGTGTACCACGTTGAGACAAGAGGTGACACAGATTTAAGGCCTCGAGACTTACAACAACAAGGACTTCGAAGACATGGGTTTGACAGCGCTGAACGGCAAGCTAAATTTGCCCATTCTGCGATGAACGAAAGGATGTCAAGACAGGTAGCACTAGCCAGACAGAATGCGTCCTCGAAACACCCAGAAAACGTACATGGTTTCCCACCGAACATCGAGGTTGTACCACCCTTCAACCACGACCACATACCCTTCAATCAACGACAGTATCTAAACACACCTGCCGAAAGGTTCCGTCAAATACCCCGCACATCGTCACCCCTTAACCATGTTAACCGTAACACAGGTGATCCAAGATGGATGTCGACTGATCAGCCGCAGGGCCGTTTGGCAGCGAGAGGCTTTTCCCAAAATACAAGCCGTAACCATAGTAACGCCCGACTAGGTATACTGTATGACGCCTCGATTCATCCTGACTTACCTCGTCCAGAGCCTGTGGATAAGATTACACGTCGTTACTCATTCCCGGCGCCTCAGTATGGACACAACCAAGCACAAAACATACGGAGGGAACAATCCAGACATCTTGGTCAGAAGTATGGCACCACGAGTAGGACCTATCAAGGTTTCTCCGATAATTCTTTCCGTCATCCAGTACCTTTCCACATGCCTAAGGCCTACGTGGACCAAACATATGGTCCTCGAACTATTGTTGGAAACGGGGAAGTAAATCCGATTACAAACTCCATACGAGAAACATTCCTGAAGCAACAGCGGGAATCAATTAATCGACAAAAACAACAATTGTTAGAAGAGCTGGAAGACAACAACATCAATACCGTTCAAACTCCGAGCGAGCTAAAAGCGTACATTCGCAATTTGAATAAATCTCTGTATACCCATCCAAAGAAGTCACGCACCGTCAGAAAAGGCTTGAAATCGACGGCCAATAGAAACCCTCATGCTAACCCAGCTCTTACCCATGCTAACACTGCTATGTCAACAAACCAACAGTCCTCATTTGAAGATGGGACCCTCTTGCCCACTAGTTCCACAGCGGTCGAAGAGAACATCCACTCCCAGGTAAGTCTTCAAGTTCACTCACCAGGATTTGGTGAATCGATGCCAACATCTCTCCTGGGAGAGAGTATACCTTCACAGAAACCATGGAGCATGTCTAATCAGAGTCACGGAATTGCTGAGCCAATGCCACGGAGCAGGACGAGTCAGAGTCACGGAACTATTGAGCCAATGCCACCGAGAAGGACGAGTCAGAGTCATGGACCTGCTGATCCAATGCCACCGAGCAGGACGAGTCATAGTCACGGAACTGCTGCGCCAAAGCCACCGAGCAGGACGAGTCAGAGTCACGGAACTGCTGCGCCAAAGCCACCGAGCAGGACGAGTCAGATTCACAGAACTGCTGAGCCAAAGCCATCGAGCGGGACGAGTCATAGTCACGGAACTGCTGAGCCAATGCCACCGAGCAGGACGAGTCATGGTCACGAAACTGCTGAGACAATGCCACCGAGCAGGACAAGTCATAGTCACGGAACTGCTGAGCGAATGCCACCGAGCAGGACGAGTCAGATTCACGGAACTGCTGAGCCAATGCCACCGAGCAGGACGAGTCATAGTCACGGAACTGCTGAGCCAATGCCACCGAGCAGGACGAGTCATAGTCACGGAACTGCTGAGCCAATGCCACCCAGCAGTCAAAGAGGAGTCTTGGACGGTGTGGGTGCCCATCCTCCCAACGGGAAAATGTTCGATAGCCTATCAGTTGGAGATCGTCATCTTTCAGTTGGGATGTCAGGAAATAACCAACAGAAGTTTCTTAACCCGAAAGGAAACGTTAGGCCTTTCAGCGAGAATAATGGTCAATCGATTATCCGCACACCAAGGGACGTTGTCTCACCTCCTGTCAGACCTAGACTCGCTGCGGAAGACAAACCTGGAAATTCTAGCGAAATACGATATCAAATAAACAATCGACCATCTTCAGACGATGCTTTTATAGCAACTTCCAAGTCAAAAGATCACGAAATGTCAGACGATGGTGAAACGGTCAATCTTGCCAAACGTCTTCTGTCGTCGAGCAAAGAATATTTCAACATTTGTATCCCACCCCAACAAGAAATCAGTTGCAATAACGAAGTATCGAGCTCAAACAACTCAACGACATTTCCAGCGGATGAGGATACGGAAGTCCCACATGTTACGAACGAGGACAAAATATTTTTCAGCGATTCGAGCAAGGAATTTTTCAACATTTGTTTCCCACCCCAACAAGAAACCAGCTGCAATAACGAAGAATCGAGCCTGAACAACTCAACGAAATTTCCAGCTCATGATGATACGAAAGTCCGACATGTTACGAACGAGGACAAAATATTTTTCAGCGATTCACTGAGACCGTGCGACGAGCGGTCTGGTGATGCTAACATGCTAAACGAAGTTTACGTACTTGATGAAATTACAGGTTATCTGATCCCAAATACACATGTCAAGGCAGTGGAATATCCAGACAAATGTGAGGTACTAGCCCATTCCTCTGGAACAGTAGAACCCGAAGTCACCCTGAAATCTCCTATTGGCAACGATGCACCTGTTGAAACCAGTAAAGATCCGGATTCTCTGTCGGTTCACCAAAGTAGTGAACATTTGCAAGTTGAGGACGAGAGAGATGTCATTATGGGAAAGGCAAAGGGTGGACAAGAAAACGGTCTCAAGCAAGATAAAACCCTAACCATGGCAACATACGGGACAGGAGGGCGGGTTATGCGGGTGAGTAAATTGTTTGCATGTGTTGTAAAAGTCTAGTCATGTAATCATGTAATTACATAATCAATGTATTTTTAAATATTTGTTTGTATATACTTGATATAGCTTGTTGGAGGATTAGCTTCCGGGATTATATTAGTTTACTTTTTAAACATGTTAAAACATGCCATTTAAATCAACAGTTTAAAACAACTATATTCTAACTCACAGGGTACCACTGGTACAGAATTACAAGTCTATTGAGCTGCATATTTGTTTCTCTCATGTTATGAAATAATATTAAAGTAACAGATGTTCATACCTTGCTCCTTCTCAGCGTGCTATCGTCGTATTGAACGATGCTTTGAAGACGCGGACTGGAAAAAGACCTCTTAATTCCCAAGTACTTGTTGTGGACTCAGCAACCAATGTCACACCATTAGGTCCACCACCTACACATCTTCATAAGCGGAGGAGAAGGAGACGGACGGTCGACGGCTGGTTTCGACGCCGCCGCGGCCCCGTGAAGCAGTGTCTGTCAACAACAAGGCGACATCTGCCTACACCTGCAGGTGAATCCACGCTGTTTTTCTACCTTGTACACTCTTTCTCTCTCCTTTTCCGTTTTGTTTACATGAAAGGTTGCCTCAACGGATCGAACTTTTCAGATTGTATACATTGATGATGGGTAGGGGTGGCAACAAAGAGTTGTCCTTATAATCCCTCATCTATTTTATATCAGGGTGCAGTAAAGGAAATGTATTCCTTCAGTGCGAGAGGATGAAATATTTTAAATTCTATTTTAACGAAAAAGTTTTGATTACTAGTTTTGAGTGTGTAGTATACAATATGTTAATTATAACAATTAACATATTCATTTGATTGATTTTATTATCACTCTGAATTCCACAAGCTATAGCGACAATATTAATTTAAGTAACCATTTATTTATATATTCAATTTTATGTGTTCGATTGAAAACTTCAGATGGTAAGACAACCACTACGAAAAGACGCGTAGGAAGACCTCGAAAAAAGACCTTCACCGCGGAGACCAAAGCTATGGAAAAAGATGACGCGACTACTACGTCTACAGCTATGAAACGACTGGCTGTTGCAAGCCTATCCAAAACTCATAGCCCCGTTCCTACCGTCATGCAAAGTCGCACACGTTCTGGATTAGGTTCGTAGAGTCAAGTATTTGTATATATCAATCTTGATACTGTACTAATAACTTTGTTGAGACGGAATGATCGAACAACGAAAAGAAAAACCACAAACGCAAGACTGTTTGAACGCATATATACCTGCGTCTTAGACAGAAATGCGTCCTTTGTGTATTATTTTGTTGCCCTGTAATGATTACTTATTTAACTAACCACTCGTAATGCATCCTTACATTTAGAGCAATAATATGATAATGACGTCATCTTAACTCATTTGGGCTGGAGCAATGTTACTCAATGCAGATCTGAAAAACACGATATTATCTATTAGCATGTTGGTTAGGGATAGTACAGTTCTGGTCACCTTGCACCATATATTTATTTACATTTTAGATGATTTTGATTATAGCTTTAAAATCACATGCTCTTATAACTATTACACGTGGTTTTCATTACCTCACTAATGAATTATTTCTTGATCGCCCTCAAAATCAAAACTAAACTATCCCTTTAACATGTTTAAATACTTTCTGTAAAGTCATCATTATATTTGATAAGGGCTGATCAGAAGAATAAATACATTTATGAATGTACTTAGATAAATAAAATCCCTTAGTATCTGCCAACACATTTATTACGTTAGTTGGTGGTTTAAACACAGATCGGGCTAAAAACCATCGCTTGATGAACGACACCAAAATTGATATTATCACGCGAGAGTGTGAGGACGAGAGGGAACCAACCAAGGTCCATCAGAGGCAAGGTGTGCGAGAATATTGTGGGTCTGGCGATAATGAAGTAAGGACAACAGGCAACAGCGACGCGTCAGCATCTAAATCTGAAACTACGGAGGGTACGGATCAGCGCGGACCAGCCACTGTCCCAGAAGCACTTCTCGTCAATCAAGAGGGCGTAAATGCGAAGCAGAGTGAAAGGCGCAAAAGACGCGGTGAACAAGGTCGAGAAAGAAAGAAGTCTACAACGCGAACGTCGTCACCGCCATCGTCGGCAAAGGGGATTGGACGCAGACGAAGGTCTTCTGAAACGATGAGGGTGGAGTTCGCCCAAAACTCTTCAAATCATATCAAACTTAAGTTTTTCAACATCCGGGGCGTCTCGACCGATGTGGGAAATGAACCGCCAAAAGGTATTTACATGTTTTCAGTTAATGTGTTCTTCTCTTCGATAATACACTTCTTGCACATTTATTATTAAAACCCGTTCAGGACTGATTGCTTTTGCTTTAACATGCATTCTCCATTGACCAAGACCCGAGTATTGTTAGGACCAGTCCTGAACGGTTTAAATAAACAAGGTGCCCCCCCCCCCCCAAAAAAAAAAAAAAAAAAAAAAAACGGAACGGGATACTTCCCATAACAACAAAACTGAATTACTAGTGTAACAAAGAATACTATACTATACGAACAACAATTTTGGTTGAGTAGGTTTTGTTTAAGGGCGCCTTTATTGACACCATGTCGGGTTACAATTTTTGTCAATTTATATCAAGTCGGTGCCTGAAAAATCTCCTTTCCTGCCGGCCCGTCATAGCATCCAGCATTCACCTTTGTATACATTCAGCTGTATTTAATACCAATATTGACCAAGAGAGGTTATGGTAGGGAGATAACTCGTGCGTGTGACAGAATTGAGATTTTCTGAAGTAACTTTGTAACGGGCGGAGAAATTTTTTCCGCTGTTGAGCATTTTCTAATTCACTCCCTACCGTGCCCATTCTCTTGGTCGACTTTGCTTAAACAGCTGAAAGCACATTAACTAAGGTATACGTATTGACCACTGCTCAATGCTATGACGGGCAAGAATGGTGATTTATCTGGCACCGACTTTGTAGAAATTTACAAAAAATGGAACCTGACATGGTGTCACTAAAGACGCCATAAAAAAAACTACTCGACCAAAATCATTTTTCTTTTAAAAAGATTCCCTATCTATTGGAAGCACATTAACTAAGGTATACGTATTGACCACTGCTCAATGCTATGACGGGCAGGAATGGTGATTTATCTGGCACCGACTTTGTAGAAATTTAAAAAAAATGGAACCTGACATGGTGTCACTAAAGACGCCATAAAACAAAAACTACTCGACCAAAATCATTTTTCTTTTAAAAAGATTCCCTATATATTTAACATAGTCATTACGTTTCTTAATCATTATCCCATTCGGTATTATTGGGGGCCACCCTGTATAATCGACTGCCACGTGGCAAGCTATTTGCTCATTGCTCATTATGGTATAGCATACTTAGATAGTGCTCTCTTGCCTGCTAAATTGCCTGGAAATTGTAAACATTCAATCGGTTATTTTTTCACAATGGCCTGCCATAAGTAGGCCAAAAACAACAGGACCTAATCCCGCGGCGCCGTGTTGGACGCCCTCCAAAGAAGCGACGTAAGGTCCTCCAGTCTAAGAAAATTTCTCCACCAAAAGTCCCCGAGCCTCACATTGCCAAAGAACATAAGGGGAAAGACAACGACTACGATGATTCTAAACAGGTCAGTCAGCACTATAGAGCTCACAGATATACATCAATTTGTTATTTGATTAGATAATCAATTACATAATTAATGATTAATACATGTATTTATTTATTTATTCATTCATTTATTCATTCATTGAATGATTGATTGATTGATTTATAAATCCTTTCATTTGTATATTAATTTATACATGCACACATAGGCTACATACATACATACATGTACATACATACATACATACACGCATACATACATACATACACACATACATACATACATACATACATACATACATACATACATACATACATACACACATACATACATACATACACACATACATACATACATACATACATACATACATACATACATACATACATACATACATACATACATACATACATACATACATACACACATACATACATACATACACACATACATACATACAGGGTTGGCGCGATTCAAATCACCTCCATAGACTTGTTTGTTGTAGAAAATATGTTTTGCTTTTTTGTTATGTATTATGTTTAAAATATTTCAAAATAGATCTATTGTGATTAAAATACTACAAAATCATTAAAGCAGGGCTCAATAATTGACAGTGCAAGTAAACATTAATGTTGGGCCAGAAAAAGTACATACCTACATGGTCTTGTTTGGGTGCCCAGTTGCCGATTAGGCAGCCAAATTGATCAAATATGAGGGAAAACCGTAATTCCTAATGTTTAAATCTCATCTAGAAGTAACAGGGCAAGTTCATTTTAGTTCGGACGAGTAAGATTGAAAAAATATATATGATATTACTTTCCCGATCAGGACAGTAGAGAAAATAGTTAGTGCGGAGGCCTGAAAACATCACAAAAATCGATTTTAGGTTAAAACAAAATATCATAATTTAAATTAAATACATTTTTTTAACTCGTTTTAATTCATGATTTTCCTACCCTGGGCTTAGAGCTAGTTGAATTAAATTTGTTATGGTTTCCATTACCCAAGCATTTTCGTAAAGAAATCATGAAAATCACACGACCATTATACAAAAAATATGATAATAAATAAAAATAGAAATAAAAAAGTATCCCAAAATACATGATAAGTATCGGTTTTTTCCATCTCTGTCCTTTCTTGTGTTCGGTGTAGTTCTTATGCACTGTATACCCTACAGAATTTTTTTTTATTGAATCGCAGACATATTCGATGCATTTTGAACAAACATTTTTTTTCACTATTCACCATTTTGTCCCAACCCTGCATATATACATTCATTCATACATACATACTCAAATAATTATTTGATTACATAATTAATTAATATGTTCGTTCGTTCGTTCTTTCGTTCATTCATTTGTTAATTCATTAATGAATCAATTAATAATTTATTAATTAATTAAAGGGATAGTTGAGTTTTGGTATATACACAAAATAATTTTTGCTGAGATACTAATGAAAAACTGAGTGTCAAATTTGAAAAAGAATACAATTTTAATGACAGAATAACTTTATTTGATCACAATCGGTTAACAAATGGTTGAAATACCCATAAACATAACCATTTGTAATAATTGCGGGGCCCCACAATAAAATATTATTCGATAATTTTGAACCAGCCGTTAATATTTAGTTTAAATGCTTCCTCTTTTCAAAAATGTATTCATTCATTTATTCATTCATACATCCATTCATTCATTCATTCATTCATTCGTGTGTTCGTCCATTCGTTAATTTATTTATCTATCCATTCATTCATGAATTATTTCATAAATTCATTCATTTCGCAGAAATTAGCAAACTAGTTATCAAGTAAACAAGCAACTGGGTGAAACGGTCCTTCACAGCCACTATGGCAATATAGTAACGTTCTTGACACATTGTTATTGTGTAATTCTTTAAATTTATACAGCATTCCTGTTGATTTTACACAGGAGATAATGTCTGTCATACTGTGTCGACTTTCGCGTCACAAACAAATACGTTGCGATTAAACGCAACAACAACAAATCAAACGCACATTTGCGTTTAAAACCTAATCATTTGCATACAAGTTGTGTTTGATATCAAACGCCATTTGTTTGATTCATTAGCCTGTGCAATTTTACGAAAAAATTGCAACCCCCCCCCCCCCCCCCCCCCCCCGATCGTACATGTCAGCTCGGGATAACGCGGGATACACTGACAGTGACTGCAGAGTTGCATGTCGAGGCAGTGGATTGGACGAGGTTACAATGTAGCGCCATGAAGCTTTGTTCATCATTGTAGCCTAATCTGAAGCATTTCTTATAATCATTCCTTCTGATTTAACACAGGAGATAGTGTCCTATCTTGTCGACCGCATCGTTGATGTGGACGCGCGGGATAACGCGGGATACACTGCGCTACACGAGAGTTGTGTGAACGGTGACCTTGAAGTCGCGAGTTATCTACTCCGTCATGGAGCTGATGTCAAGGCGTGCGCATTTGACGGGACGAGGTATGTCTATGATAATTCGTTCTTGCTAAGAAATAATCTAATTATTCTGTTATTTTCTTTCCGATTTCGGTGATCTTTCCTTTCTATATCTGTCTCCTGAAGAATTAAATAATGTCCCTATGCATCGCTGGATCGTTGTGATGGCCGTCTCGTTGAGTTACTTGACTTGAATAAGCCGTCTACACCATCGCTGAGATGTGTGATGGCTTCTGCTTCACGACGGCTTGTCACGCCTTCCGGTCTTCTGTCAGTCTTTTGGCCTTGGTCAGGGAGTCAAGGTGTATGTTGTTGCAGTATGCCTTGATATAGACAGGCATCTTTGCTCGTCTTCCCCTTCGGCGTCTACCATGTACATTCTCATTTAGTCGAATGTGGGGGTATCTGTTGGGGTTAATTCTGTTTATATGTAAAAAATATCCAAGTCTTATTGAGACAACTCTGCTTGTTGCAGGATCACGGACTGGCTTGGCAGGTTAGTTGTGGCAGGGGCTTTAACCCTAATGTTATCGGTGTGGTCGTCCATTGTATCTATCTATCTATCTATCTATCTATCTATTTATCTATTTATCTATCTATCTATCTATCTATCTATCTATCTATCTATCTATCTATCTATCTATCTATCTGATTATGATTTAAATGTACTTATTTACACTCTGCCCAGTCCGATCCATGTTGCAGTTGATAATGACCGAATAGAAATCGTCCGGCTCCTGCTAGCGTACGGTGCTGATCCCTTACTGACTACCTATACCTGTAAGAAGTCTATTGCCATGACCCTAGCGAGGAGCAGCGAAATGAAGACGTTGTTGTTGGGTGAGTATTTCGCTGATACCTTAAAGGGATATTAGTTGAGTATTGGTCAAACTTAACTTTAGTAACCAAAACCTGCACCATTACGGTACAAAGAAATAGTTATAACTTCACCATGCTCGAAAAGTATACACAATTACAAACGACTAAGTAAAACCCCTGTAATCATTTAAAAAGAGCCGTTACAACTAAAGAGGGAGCTATTTAAAAAAAATCATTGGTTTTAGCCTTGTTTCATACAAAATTGTGCATTTAATGTTTGTTAAGATAATGATTCAATAGAGATATCATCAACCACTTTTTAAAAACCTATTCTGATTTTGTTCAAAGTAGTATTCGAGCATTTTTTGAAATTTTTTCTAAAAAGTCTAAATATCGCCCGGTGATTGCCGGTGAAGAACATTTTGAATAAAAATATATTTATGGATATTTCAGCAGTTTCTAAACCGATTTTGATCAAATAAAGTTAATTCTGTCATTAAAATTGTATGTTCTTTCGAATTTGATAGTCAGTTTTTCATTATCTCACAAAAAAATATCGGGGGGCACTTCGGGAAATACCAATACTCAACACTACCTTTAAGTACAATTTGTTCGTAAAGTGTGTAATAACTCAAATTACCATTTCAATTCGTTTTAATATTTAGGTAAGCGTCAAGTGTGCCACTCGTAACATTTACAACCATTGTGATTATAAGAAAAGAGATATTCAACTTCGTAGACTCAAACCAAATATTTAAATTCGATTTCTCGCGACTTAAGACCGTACATATGTGTTATTCTAGAAGGAATAAAAACCCGTTATTACGTATAATGTTCCATTTAATTTTAGAGCCCAATCGAATTAATTGAATGGTAACCTCTGTGTTTTTTTCCAATTTCACCAATCTTCCCCCCAAGACCTGCTGTTCAATTGTAGCAAATCTTCAGGTACATATTTTATGTTTTTACTTGTTAACACGTATCCTCAGCGGCCCCTGATATCTAAATCAAATGATCGAACGTTGAAGTGATGCATTAACTTTGTAAAATTCACGCTTCTCTTGCACCTTGTAGTTTGGCTTATGGTAAGAGAAGAATTAACCCATTCATGACTGGTCCCGAAAATACTCGTGCTAGGGTCCATGGAGAATACATTTGTAGCAAAATCAGTCAGTCCTGAACGGGGTTTTGATTTATCAGATGTCTTACATCTCCCTTATTATGGAGATATTTCAGATTGAATTTTAAAGCATCTGTAGACTCTTTCGACCGTAGTCAAGAGTATACAAATTCGGATACTATAAATCCTCCATAGTATCCGAAGTCGGATACCGTACTTCATGCGAACGATCGGGATATAATCAGACATTGATTTACTATTTGTTCACTAGGTAAATATTATTCATTATCTATGACAATCTCACATATCATTCTCAAGAATCTTGAAATGATATAGGTATATGACTGAAGTCTCAAATATCACTTTTGGGAAAAATTGAAGTTAATGGATCACTTTAAGGGGAAATGATTTTGACAACATAAATAGATTTGGAATACTTCCCTATAAAGTATGACAACGCTTACTGTGCCTCAGTTGGACATAATGTAGATGTATAACATGGTATTTTTAAAAAGGGGTGGGTGTCATAAATGGTTAAAGTTAGAGAGAAAGAAAATAACTAGTTCAAATAAATTGTGGTCGCTAAAAATTCTAGGTTATATATAACTATAACTTACTTATTTTTTCACAGGCTTATGGTAGAAAGAAATCTTTACATTAAAAGCAGCAGTTAAGGGGGTAGTACAGTTTTGGTAAGGCTGAACTTTAGTAACCAAACCTGGACAGTAACATTATAAACTAATAGTTATAACTCCACCATGCTGAAAAAGGTATACAAAATTACAAACGACTAAGTAAAAAGCCCGTTATCATTCAAAAATAGCCATTAAAACACAAGAGGGCGCTTTCTAAAAAGGCATTGGTTTCAAAACTTTCAACCATTTTTCATACAAAAGTATGCATGTGATGTCTTATTGAAATAATGATTAAATAGAGAGATCATCAACAACTATTTAAAAAACGCTTTGAAAATTTTTGAAAAAGTGCAAGCATTTTTTAAATTTTTTGAAAAAATCATCTAATTATTTTCTGGGTCGATTTTGACCAAATAAACATTATTCTGCCAATAAAATTGCATGTTCTCTCAAATTCGACACTTAGTTTTTCATTACCTCACAAAAAAAATTGTGATGTGCAGCGCCTACTCTACCAAAACTAAACTACCCCTTTAACTCAAATGGTCACTTCTTCTGAATCTTTCCGAAAACCTATTTCCTTGAAAATTTGTAAAAAATTGATGAATGCGATTTTCCTACACTAATTTGTCCTAAACCTTGCAAATGAGTTATGTTTGAAGAGACATCTAGACTTGGGGGTGTATTCTGAAAAGCTAAAATGTATTGTATATACGTCACTAAAACAAATTGGTATTCATTTAGCATGTTTAGTGCAGTTTCAGAATATCGATTTGGCTAAAAATATTTTAGTAACCTAGATGCAATAAATTTAACTTAAAGCCGAATAACAGTATTTGGAAAGTTATCGAAAACAACTATATTGGCATATAGTTGAATAAGTATAAAAAAGGGTTCGTGTTGTAAAATCCGAACCTTAGTATCGTTAAATGCAGAGATATCGGAAGAAATCCAAATGACCGCCCTTGAAATTTGGCTATAAATCCACCGCCCGCTCGCACCTGTCCGCGCCGCTAGCACTGTCCAGGAGATATCCGCAAGCCCGCATACCGCATGGGGACCGCATGGTCTTTTGCACGTAGCGTATACACGGTTCCACATGCGGCCAATTCGGACTTTGACAAAGTTCGTTTTATGTTGAGCCAATATAAAATGCTCAATTACTCAATTTCAAAGCAGTTTTTGTCCAAATCTGTACATCAATATGATATTAACCAAGTTATGATATATTCTTTCACGTGGTAGGTGATGAAAGCATAATTTGTTTTATTGTTGGTGTGATGGGGGCGTTTCCCAGTACTGTTATTTTGCTTTAAAATCGTTTTCAGAATACACTACAGAACTGTACTATCCCTTTAATTGCGTCTTGCTCTGTTGATATAGGGTACCTCCGGATGCAAATAGAGGACGAACCAAGATAGATGACGCGACCAAATCACCTATTGATTATCACTGGAGCTTCAATGGATCGTGCTCATTGTTTGGTAAACAACGACATTTTAATTTTTATTTTCCTTTTTTAATATCATATCAGAACGAATGCCTGTAATAAGTTGAAGGAAATTCGCAAAAAGAAATTCACATTTAATTGTTATACTTGTTAGCGAATTTAGTTTCTAAAATTATATTCGTTTATGAAATTCTCTGTCAGGCACGAAATCAACCCCAATTTTAAAAAGGCAGTAAATTCGAATAATATATGTTTCAATATGACCAAAACAATTACGACAAACTCACTTCTCACTTTCCTTCGAGGTGATATTTTTTTCTTCTCCTTTTTCCTCTCTCTTTCCTTAACTTTCATTGATTTGTCAAATGACGTCGAAATTATTTGTTTTAACTTTGGAAGTACATGTATAAATATGATATTTGTTACCAATTTTAATTTAGTGTGCATAACATGGAATAATTGATTAAATTATCATTTCTCTATTTCGCTTTCTCCCTTTCTCTATTGCTTTCCCTATCAATCATTGTATATAGACGTATGTATATACTGTGGGAACCCAAGGAAGAACAGCGGTTTTGTCTTTTTTAATTCTGCTGAATTGGGTCAATCCCCCATTGTACTTCATTGTTGTATTTATTGTTGTGATTTCGGAAATAAACAAAACAAACACAACCTGTCCACTTGGTTTCACGTCTGCAGATATATCGTAATCCGGTCAAACTCGTCGTACATCATCCAGCGTGATTATGATGTGACTTTAAACATCTGCAATTATGACAATTAGCAGTAAACTACAGTATGTCCCAAAAGACTTTGTTTGATTTATTTACCTTCAGTGGATGATCTCGAATTATATATGAATGTATACGAACTATACAAAATCCTATTTGTGCCGATTTACGTATTTGCACTGAAAATGGCGATAGACATGTATTGCACAAATTTGTTTTATTCACTAAAAATTGTGATAAAATAACGATGTAATAATGGCTAAAGTATAATTGAAATTGTCACTGCTGATGTTGGAAGGGTTAACGATATTATGACAAGATCTCCTTAATAAGCAAGTTTTCTAGATAGAGTTCTTTCAAATTGAGCTTGCTTCAGGATTATGATCGCCTCAGATTCACTTTTGACAGTTCCTGATGGTGTCGCAAAACTGAAGGCGTTTGCCTTGTTACTGTTAATATTGAGACCGTAAATAGTCCTTTCTCAGGGGATAACTAATGTTTAAGTGTAGCAAAGGCTTATATTGTAATAATACACATTAAAGGGATATAGTAACTTTGCTTGACATGTGCAAAAAGTGATGAGTGGTTGAATACAATGTGTATTTTTGTTATTTGGTATGTTCACTGGGTGTTGTGTGAACATTTCAGTTACATGGACGTTATATAGCCGAGTAATGAGCAAACATGCAAAGTGATATTCACTAACTCATTGCACTCACTGTTCCGGTCAAGGATGTTATGGATCGTACCCATTAATATGATATATCACTAGTGTCCAGGCGGCAATCTTCTGGGCTCCCTAGTTCAGGGACGTCCGGTAAATCTCGGTTGCATGGTTTGGAGTGGACACTTGGTAGTTTGTCTTGCTCGGTGACCATGATAGAGCGATCTATGACGTGCAGTTTGGCGAAAGGCGTTAATTCCATAGCGTCTTCTTCATAGACGTCGAAGGCTCCTTTTTGGTATTTCCGGTTTCTACGGCACAGGTTAAGCAATTTGCTATAATTTATCCTGGTGGTCAATCGTGGACGTCCTAGAGATTCCCGTACCTCTAATTGACCCTCCTCTCGATGACGTCTGAGGATTTTACAGACTGTAAACTGCGATGTTCCAACGAAATAGTGGACATTGCTTGGTTGACACCCCTTCCTGTTGGACCACAAGCATCGTTTGGCGTGTAGCTGCCTCAACCTCCCATCTCCAGCTATGCCCAAGTACCCGCACCATGACAAGATACGGCGATCGTGCTTTCTCATCTATAGCCACCCACACTCTGGAACAATTTACCCTTAAATATTAGAAGTGCCCCCACCATGGACTCTTTTAAATCTTTGTTAAAAACACATTTATATACACAATCTTAATTTAGTTAATATGTATTTGCTTTGTACGTTTGTATTAAGTTTTTTTGTTTATTGGTCAATACTTCTCTCTTTTTTCTAGCGCTTAGAAACATTGTATTAAGCGCTATATAAATGTTGTATATTATTATTATTATTATTGGACGGAGTTCGGGCTAGAGAGCCTCTGTGCCAATTTTGATTGAAAATTGAACAGCCGACTCTGAGAAATTACACATAATGATGACTTGTTGGACATATATGACGCTTTGGAGAGGGAAAGGAGCCAGTCATCAAAGGTCATGCCTTTCAAAGCTCAAAACAAAAGGCTAAATTAATCAATGCAAATTCATGCAACCATTTATTGTACATTGGTAGTTTGGAAACATTATAACATCATTATATTTAGTATAAAATGGTTCATTAGGCGCAAACAATTGGGGGGGGGGGGGGGGGGGGGGAAATGAAGCTTGATTTAAAAAAATATATTCCAACTTTATGACCAACAGTGGTGTAGTTACCGATGAAAAGAGTTCTTATATTGTAACCCCAGAAAGTTCAGGGATAAATCTAAATATTTCAATGCAGTGATATATCAAAACTCAAAAGTCCGTCCATTATTTTATCGCTCGACTAGTCATGCTTTTATAAACTATTCATGCTTCATGCTTCATGCACCTAAACATGAAAAAAGAGGGTTTCAAATATTATACCACAATCCCTTTTGAAAATAGAAATAATAGATTCGAATCAAATCTATATTTACGATTTAGACATTCAAAGTTAACCGATGCATGTCACCATAGGCGTACACACGGGTGTTTGGGGGTGTTTGGGGTGTTTAAGGAAGAAAGAAAAAAATATGACTGTTTAGGGGTGTTCCAACACCCCCTTTGATTTTGTCTGTTTTGGGCACACGTTTTACCTTTTACCGGTCTCGGGTCCACGTTTTACGGGTTTTCGAGTCCACTTTTTGTTTTGTTTTATCGGTCTCGACCATCACAACCAATTGTCTCGGAGCCTCCCCCCCCCCCACCCCTGATCTGATGACACAATTTAACCAATTATCTCTGCCTTGGCTTCGAATTTTTTGGCGACGGACAACCCCCTCCCCTGCCCCCCCCCCCCCCCCCCCCCACCCTCTTAAACGCCCCTCAACCAGTGGTCTAGGCCTCGAACATATTTGGCGACGGAATAACACCCCTCCTGGGTACGCATGTAACCAGGGCAAGGTACGTACAGTGGCGTAGCCAAAATGTTTTGTTTAAGGGAGGTGGTGGCCTCCAACCTGCGAAAAGCGCGAGCTGTTTAGGGGATGCCTTATATACAATAAAATGCCTCCGCGTATATCTGACAGGGGTCTGGGGGCGGAGCCCCTAGAATTTTGTTAATGTTAGCTATTCATAGCCCACAAATCGGCTAAAAAACAGAAAATCCTGAAGGGGGGGGGGGGGGTGCTCCAGCCCATGATCCCCCTCACTACGCTAATGAGTACGTGCATATAACCAGGGCAGAGTTCCCATGCATGTCAGGACCATGATATATGTTTTTTCTTTCTGGTCGCATTATAGCATGATCTCAATGAGTATTGTTAAATTTGTTTTCACAAACAAAGCGATGCCAGCCAGGGAGCGAAACGGTTTTCGCGGTCTAGTGGATAATTTAACATCGTAAATATGTTTTTAACAAAAGGAAATTTAAAAAAACCGAAACCTGTCCCATGCTTTTATTGTCGAGCCCACCGTAGGCAGTAGGTGGAGGGGAGACAAAGGGCCGGTCATACTTGCGGTAGTGGACGTAGTTGAACGTAGTGGTGGCTAACGTTGTTGATCGTAGTTGAACGAAGTTGAAGGTAGTTGAACGTACTAGCATCCGTATCGTACCGTAGTTGTCTGCGATGCTAACTTGGTATTAACTCGGGGGAGCCGTGATCTTCGATTTAATTTTTGAACATGTTCAAAAGAGCGGTACGTTAAAGGCATCCGTAGTAATATTTACTAAACCGAAGTTTAACGTAGTCTAACGTAGTCTAACGGAGTCTAGCGTAGTCTAACGTACTTCGTTACGTACTCTCTAGCGTACTCTAACGTACTCTACCTTGCACAACACCAGCATCGACAGACATGTTTAATTTAAAAAATGAGACAAATTTCACAGACCTGCTATGTTTGAAAAACAAGCGCAATTGCCGTACCACACCGCCGGTTGACTGTTATACTCCGTGCGGGGTTGCTATTTACCGTAGTTTGACGTTCTTTAGCGTAGTCCAGCGTAGTGGCTACCGCAGTTTCTCGTACTCAAGCGTAGTCAGACGTACCACTCCCGTACCTGTCCGTGAGCAAGCTGTACCCCACATTAGCGTAGTCTAGCGTAGTTGAATGTACTTAACGTACTTATCCGTACCCCTTCCGTGGCCAACCACCGTACCTTAACGTAGTTCAACGTAGTTCCACGTAGTTTAACCTAGTTTAACGTACCTTACACCACGTTTGACCCACATTAAAATTACCCTACGGATCACTACGTCCATTACCGCAAGTATGACCGGCCCTTGAGGGATCCAAATTGCGTCCGTCTGTCGTCCGTCCAGTCCGTCTGTCCGTCCGTGACGCTTACAAAAATTTGAATAACTTTCCAACCCTGCATCTGTTTGTAACCAAACTTGATTTGTAGATGCCCTATACCCGCCCCTCCATGATATGCTGGGGTCAAAGGTCACATAAGTAGGTCAAAGGTCATGTGAGGTCAAATGTGAAAGTTTTGGGGTAAGAGTCTATTAGGGTTGATAACTTTCCAACCCCTGCATCTGTTTTTAACCAAAACTTGATTGGTAGATGCCCTATTACCGGCCTCCGTGATATGCTGTGGTCAAAGGTCACATAAAAAAGGTCAAAGGTCAAATGAGGTCAAATGTGAAGGTTTTGGGGTAAGTGTCTATTAGGGTTGATAACTTTCCAACCCTGTATCTGTTTGTAACCAAACTTGATTGGTAGATGCCCTACATTGGCCTATATGATATGCTGGGGTCAAAGGTAACATAAGTAGGTCAAATGTGAAAGTTTTGGGTAAGAGTCGATTAGGGTTGATAACTTTCCTACCCTGCATCTGTTTTATAACCAAACTTGATTGGTAGAAGCCCCATATTGGCCTCCATGATATGCTGGGGTCAAAGGTAACATAAGTAGATCAAAGGTCAAATGAGGTCACATGTGAAAGTTTTGGGGTAAGAGTCTATTAGGGTTAATAACTTTCCAACCCTGCATCTGTTTTGTAACCAAACTCGAATTGGTAGATGCCCTATATTGCCCTCCATGGATATTCTGGGGTCAAAGGTCACATATGTAGGTCAAAGGTCAAATGAGGTCAAATTTGAAAGTTTACCTGCAAGACTCTATAATTGTTGATAACTTTCCAACCCTGCATCTGTTTGTAACCCAAGCTTGATTGGCATGAATGCGCGCAATTGGGCGAGACACATTACGGCTATATACGCCTTGTTGTTAATACGAATACAACAAGTATGAGGGAATCGCTAGAATTCCAATTGGATCTGGAGGATTTGGACAATGTTATAAAGTCCCTTCAGTAGACGAATCTTTGAAGATTTTTGTAAAGCCTCTGTTGATTCAACAAAAGGTGTGAAATCCATTTTAAATGGAATTCAGGCAATAGTAACTACATAAATTAAAACATCATATTTATTAGATTGAATACTTTCTTAATACATTATACACTTTTTGCTCTGAAAATAATTACGTTATGTAGTCCAGTCGATCTAGCAAATTTGAGGGGGGTAATTCCTCAAACAAATTGCAACATGGGAGTTTTCTTCGCGGTTTTATTTTAGTCAAGTCTCCTTAACGATATACTAAAAGTCCCTCAAAATCGAACCTGGGGAAAGTGGTTTAATTTGCATAATACATGTATATGCAAATTAGCTATTGTGACGATTGCACTTTGTCATAGGCCTCGATGATAATAAGAAGTGAGAGTGTTATATTTTTCGAAAATGTATGCATTTAAAACGTGTTTATCATCGGTTGTATATGCTCTGTTCTTTAATTTTCTCAAGTTAACTCAATTTGGCCATACATCAAGTTCACCTGTATTGGCAACTCCTTGAAGAAATTTTTCATAATTTAGTTTCTTTTTTTCTTGAACTTCAGTTATTTTTCGTGTTATGAGCATTGTCTTTTTTTAATTTGTTATAGTTCCTGTTGTATTCTTCTTGTTATCAATAGTTTAATGATTTTTCCTAATTGTCACTCAATTATTGATTTTTTTTCGTTTTAAAAAAAACGATATGTTTGCCTCCCATATTTTCTTGTCAAATTCAGGTGTGAAACGGTTATTTGTTTTTCTTTTTTAGACTAGCTTATGTTGATAAATAATATTAAGCAGAATATTGGCCCATAGTTGTTATTACCAGGCTAACAAAATACAAAATGTGCAAAACATACACTGTTGGTCATAAAGTTGAAATAATTTTTTAGATCCAACTTCATTCTTTTCCCTATTTTTCCCTATTTTAGACTTCAAATAATGGTTTTATAATGTTTCCAAACTACCAATGTACAATAAATGGTTGCATGATTTGCATTAATTAATTTAGCCTTTTGTTTTGAGCTTTGAAAGGCAGGACCTTTGATGATTGGCCCCTTTCCCTCTACAAAGCGTATGTCCAAACAATTCATCATTAAGTGTCATTTCTCAGAGTTGGCTGTACAATTTTCAACCAAAATTGGCACAGAGATGCTCTCTAGGCCATACTCCGTCCAACGCCATTGGTTACACGCCAAACGATGCTTGTGCTCATAGGCGCCGGAAGTGTGGGGGGGGGGGGCCAGGGGGGCGGCCCGCCCCCCCCCCCCCCCCAATCCAAAAAGTGGGGGGGGGGGGGGAACGCGTTTTTGCCCCCAAAAAAAGCCCCCCCCCCCAAAAAAAAAAATAAAAAATAAAAAATAAAATAAATAAATAAAATAAAATATATAAGGTAAGACTTGTTAATTCTAACGTTCAAAAAACTAATTTATACATCCATTTTAATTTTTCGCTGCTTTTATCTCAGTTTGTTGTGTAACGTGCGTATGGTCTGGGTGAATACTTTTTCTGTACCAGGCCACGTAGTTCCCGTGTAGGCTGGCATTGCTCTGGCTGCATGTGAGACGTGCACCCAAATTACACCATTTCAAGTAAAAGGTATATAAATGCAAAATCTTCCCCGTGGGAGTGGGATACCCCCTCCCAAAACCCTCCCCCTCTGGCTCTGCCCCAGCCCTCGGTCACTTCGCTCCCTCGGGAACTCATTCTTGGCTGTAAATAGGATGTTGTTGGGTCATACATAATGTGCCATATTTATTAGTGTGTCAATTATTTGTTTTCTTCGTGAAAAAGATATTTAAAAATTTCTGGTCGATCAAATCGTAACACGCTTTCCTCAATACAGTTAATCTTAAGCCCGAATTTCCTATCTAGGTATGCACCAGATTGTACCTTTTCAAGTATATAAAT
Organism: Echinarachnius parma; assembly: GCA_037951105.1. Taxonomy (NCBI): domain Eukaryota; kingdom Metazoa; phylum Echinodermata; class Echinoidea; order Clypeasteroida; family Echinarachniidae; genus Echinarachnius; species Echinarachnius parma. Next base: position 139,878 of record JBAMJV010004662.1, read on the forward strand.
GCAAAATCTTCCCTATAGGAGGGGGATACCCCCCTCCCAAACCCTCCTCATCTGGCTCTGCCCAAGCCCTCGGTCTCTTCGCTCCCTCGGGACTCGTTCTTGGCTGTAGGCTATGTTGTTAATTGGATCATGCATAATGTGGCATATTTATTAGTGTGTCAATTATTTGTTTTCTTCGTGAAAAAATATATTTAAAATTAATGGTCGATCAAATCATAACACGCTTTCCCAGATACAGTTAATCTTAAGCCCGAATTTCCTATCTAGGAATGCACCAGATTGCACACTTTCAAGTCCAAAAATGCAAAAGGTCCCTACCGTGGGAGGGGGGTACACCCCCCCCCCCCCCCCCCCTCCTCCCTCACCCTCCCCCCGTTCAATCACTTCGCTCCCTTGGGTTTGGTCGCTTCGCTCCCTCGCAATGTCTCACTCCCACCTCTGGCATGAGCCCCTACACACAAACAAATCGTGAGCCCCTTAAGGTCTTTGCCCCCAAATATCCAAAACTGCTTCCGGCGCGCCTGCTTGTGCTCCACCAGGAAAGGGGTGTCAACAATTTAAGCAATGTCCACTATTTCGCAGTTTACAGTCTGTAAAATCCTCAGACGTCATCGAGAGGAGGGTCAATTAGAGGTACGGGAATCTCTAGGACGTCCACGATTGACCACCAGGATAAAAGATAGCAAATTGTTTAACCTGTGCCGTAGAGAACCGGAAATGTCAAAATGGAGCCTTCGCCGTCTATGAAGAAAACACTATGGAATCAACGCCTTCCGCCAAACTATAGATCAGAGATCGCTCTAACGTGGCCACCGAGCAAGACAAACTACAAGTGTCTACCCCATACCATTCAACCAAGATTTACCGGACGTCCCTGAACTAGGGAGTACAGAAGATCGCCGACTGGACACTCGTGATATGTCATCTTAATGGGTACGAGCCATACCAACGTTGGGCCGTCACACCTCAAGTCGTTTTGTGAATGTAGAAATCTTGGAGCTTCTTCATCGTCACGTAATCGACGAACCATAGGCGCCGGAAGTGGGGGGGGGGGGGGGGGGGGGGGGGGCAGGGGGGCGGCCGCAACCCCAATCAAAAAAAGTGGGGTGGCAAAACGATATTTTGCACCCCCCCCCCAAAAAAAAAAAAATTTGTTTTTTAAAAAGAGTGGGAAAGACACAATCAAAAGTATGAGCTAACGTTCAAAAACTAGTTTATACATCCATTTTCAATTTTCGCTGCGCTCTTCGCGCGCGCGAACAGATTATCTCAGTTTGTTGTAAACATTCTGATGAGATCATAGACATTTTATTCTGTTTTTGTGTTTAACTCGGATTCTAAATTTCCTTCACCACATTGGCACCATTTCAAGTATATAAATGCAAAATCTTCCCCGTGGGAGGGGGATACACCCTCCCAAACCACCCCCCTATGGCTCTGCCCAAGCCCTCGGTCGCTTCTCTCCCTCGGGATTCATTATTGGCTGTAGGCCATGTTTGTTAGATCATATATGCGCCATATGGTTTATGTTGGAACTGTGTATGACACTAAATACAATATTTATGTGTGAGTTTGGGTGCATATTTATTAGTGCGTCAATTATTTGTTTTCATGTGAAAAATATATCAAATCATGACACGCTTTCCCCAGTTAATCTTAAGCCCGAATTTCCTATCTAGGTATGCACCAGATTGCACAATTTCAAGTCCATAAATGCAAAATGTTTCTTACCGTGGGAGGGGGATAACCCCCCTCCTAAACCCTCCCCCTCAGCCCTCCCTGCCCCAGCCCTCAGCAGCACTTCGCTCCCTCGGGACTCATTATTGGATGTGTGTTGTTGGATCATACATAATGCTTGCAAAATTATGGTTTATGTTTTTGGGGTACATATTTATTAGTGTGTCAATTATTTGTTTTCTACATGAAAATATATTAAAACTTTCTGGTCGATCAAATCATATCACACCTTCCCAAATACAGCCCGAATTTCCTATCTAGGTATGCACCAGATTGCACAATTTCAAGTACAAAAATGCAAAAGCTCCCTACCGTGGGGAGGGGGGACACCCGGCCCTCCAACACCCTCCCCACCGCTCAGTTGCTTCGCTCCCTCGCAATGTGTCACTCTCACATCTGGCTCAAAGTTGGGCAACCCAGAGTGTGGTTGGGCATGAGCCCCTACACACACAAATTGTGAGCCGCCTTGGGGTTTTGCCCCCTCCCCCAATCCAAAACTGCTTCCGGCGCGCCTGCGACGAACCCTTTGTCTTCCATCTGTTCGGTCAAGGATGTTATGGCTCGTTAATATGATATATCACTATAGTGTCCAGGCTGCAATCTTCTGGGCTCCCTAGTCCAGGGACGTCCGGTAAATCTCGGTTTGCATGGTTTGGAGTGGACACTTGGTAGTTTGTCTTACTCGGTGACCATGTTAGAGCGATCTATGACGTGCAGTTTGGCGACAGGCGTTAATTCCATAGCGTCTTCTTCATAGACGTCGAAGGCTCCTTTTTGGCATTTCCGGTTTCTACGGCACAGGTTAAGTAATTTTGCTATCATTTATCATGGTGGTCAATCGTGGACGTCCTAGAGATTCCCGTACCTCTAATTGACCCCTCCTCTCGATGAAGTCTGATGATTTTACAGACTGTAAACTGCGATGTTCCAACGAAATAGTGGACATTGCTTGTTGACACCCCTTCCTGTTGGACCACAAGCATCGTTTGGCGTGTAGCCAATGGCATTGGACGGAGTTTGGCTTAGAGAGCCTCTGTGCCAATTTTGGTTGAAAATTGAACAGCCGACTCTGAGAAATGCCACATAATGATGACTATATATGACGCTTTGGAGAGGGAAAGGGGCCAGTTATCAAAGGTCCTGCCTTTCAATGCAAATTCATGCAACCATTTATTGTACATTGGTAGTTTGGAATATTTATAACATCATTATTTTTAGTCTAAATTTGGTTCATTAGGCGCAAACAATGTGGGGGGGGGGGGGGGGGGGGAATTAAGTTTGATTAACAAAAAAAATATTCCAACTTCATGACCAACAGTGGTGTAGTATACCGATGAAAAGAGTTCATATATTGTAACCCCAGAAAGTTCAGGGATAAATCGAAAATATTTCAATGCATGTGATATATCAAAAGTCCGTCCATTATTTTATCGCTCGACTAGTCATTGCTTTATAAACTATTCATGCTTAATGCTTCATTGCACCTAAACATGAAAAAGAGGGTTTCAAATATTATACCACAATCCCTTTTGAAAATGGAAATAATAGTTTCGAATCAAAATCTATATTTACGATTTAGACATTCAAAGTTAACCGATGCATGTCCCCAAAGACGTACACACGGGGTGTTTGGGGGTGTTCAAACACTCCCCTTGGAAGAAAAAAAGTATGACTGTTTAATTAGGGGTGTTCCAACACTCCTTTGATTTTGTCGGTCTCGGGTACACGTTTTACCCTTTTACCGGTCTCGGGTCCACGTTTTACGGGTTTCTAGTCCACTTTTTTGTTTTGTTTTATCGGTTCTCGACCATCATAACCAATTGTCTCGGAGGCTCCCCCCCCCCCCCCCCACCCCTGATCTGATGACACAATTTAATCAATGATCTCTGCCTTGGCTTCGAATCTTTTTGGCGACGGACAACCCCATCCCCTGCCTCCCCCCCCCCCCCCCCCCCCCCCCCACTCTTAAACGACCCTCAACCAGTGGTCTCGGCCTCGAACATTTTTGGCGACGGAATAACACCCCCCTTGAAAATATCCCAGGTACGCATATGCATGTAGCCAGGTCAAGGTACGTACAGTGGCGTAGCCAATAAGTTTTGTTTTAAGGGAGGTGGTGGCTTCAACCTGCGAAGCGCGAGCTGTTTAGGGACGCCTTACAATAACATGCCTCCGCGTATATCTGACAGGGGTCTGGGGGCGGAGCCCCTAGAATTTTGTTAATGTTAGCTATATAACCAGGGCAGAGTTCCCATGCATGTCAGGACCATGATATATGTTTTTCTTTCTGGTTGCATTATAGCATGATCTCAATGAGTATTGTTCAATTTGTTTTCACAAACAAAGCGATGCCAGCCAGGGAGCGAAATTGTTTTTTTTCCCAAACAGGTTTGCAATGGCACTAACGCATAAGATATGCCCGTTTAATTGGAATCGGGCGACTTGAATGGAGGCCAAAACGCGCGTATTCAATTCGAGTTATAAATAGACTTATAGCCACTAAATCTGACCTATAGCCACTAAATCTGACATTTAGCCACTAAATCTGACCTAAAGCCACTACATCTGACCTATAGCCACTAAATCTGACCTATAGCCATTAACATTAGGGTTAGGGTAAGGGTTAATGTTAGGGTATATAATTTTATACCCCTAAAAACCAATACCAACCAAGCGAACTTGAGATAGCTCAGTTGTATTTGCTATTTTTACGGCACTCGACTCAATGGGTGATTTCAAGTATGGTGTTTAGGGCTGGTGTTAGTGTTTATCAAACTGGTGTTTGTGTGTAATAAACACTAACACCGACCTTAAACACCATACTTGAAATCACCCATTGTTCGAATTTATACTAGTCGGAAATTTCGGATGTGCAAACCTGTTTGGGAAAAAACAATTGGGGGCGAGCATACTAGCCGAGCTGCCACTGATGATGGCGCTAAGGCTAATTAACACCCGACCATGGTACCCATTTATAATAATAATTATGATACTATATAGGAAAGATATTTAAAGATATCATTTTTTCCGGGATAATATATCAATTTGCCAATGACCAACAATTTAAATTGAAGTATTTCATGTCAAATTGCATTAAACAAATCAATGGTGTTATTGGCATTGTTTTGTAGTCATTGGTTTTGTTTTTCACACTTGCGGTTTTAAAAGCTCGTCTAGATGCCAAATATACTCCGCAAAAAAAGAAACTGGACACTTGTATAAGACCAAATATTTCATTTACGATAGAATATATGATATTGTATATCAAATTAAAGATAAAACAACCCTCTTCAATATTAGCATGAAATCAAGATGAAATCATTCATGCATGACTTGTCACGGTCAATTAACCACAGCAAGGTCTGTTTTCAAAAATAGCAAACATGGAACATCCACTCAACCATATAAATGTTGATAAGCATAATCTAAAACGCTATGTTCATGACATGGCATAATTTTTCAATACAAATGTGACCTTTTCTATCTTCATCTCAATAAAAAGTATAAATGAAGACAAATTGTGAACGTTATAGGTTTTATTTTTATCCAAAAGTAACAAAATGGGGAATTCCATGGCAAAGGTTTATTAGTCGAAACCACAGTTTGTGCCCTTATTTCAGCATGAAAAATGGTATAAATTCTTCTCAAGAATTTTATCGTAGTCCAAAGCTCTTCAAAACCTGATGTCACCATTGGTCAAACAGTTGGGCAGACATTTCTCTAGGTAAATATGGTAAATTGCAGGGGACACACTCAAACAAACAAGCTTCATGCCTCTAATACAGACCAGTATGATGATGCTCTCATAACCTGGCCCTGTTTTATTGACAAATTTGTATTTTCAGAGTTTGTTCATAACAATAAAGTTAAATAATGTCATAATTTACTTGCCTCGCACATCGTGTTTTAAGTGAAACGCTTACTATCATCCTGATCATTTCAGTCGAATGGTGTGGTCCTCCATTGTTTTTGCTATTTTTGAAAACAGATCTTGCTATTGTTAATTGACCATGGCATTTCATGCATGAACGATTACACCTTTAATTTATACCCTGCCTGCAGAGGACTAAATTCCCTTTAATTTGATATATGATAATCTACACTTTATCGTACATTAATATGAAATATTTCAACTTATACAAGTGTCCAGTTTCTTTTTTTGCGGAGTATATGTTGATAGTCAAAGTTGCCCTTCTTAGCGAAAGCTAATTTGCATATTATGCGCATTGTGTTTTATAATTTGTACAGATGAGTCCATCATGTTAGCTGAACTTGAACAAATGATTGGATAACGTTGTTATTCTAATCCCGCATCTAAGGTCAAACAATAAGTTGAAATCAAAGTCTTCCATTTTAACAACCATTAATTTGCACATTATGCAAATTGTGTCGTTATCCATCAGGTTAGCTCAATTTCCACTTTTGTGGTTTTGTATAATCGGGTATTTCAATTCAAAATACGTTGAAAATCAAAGTTTTCTATTCCAACAATAGATGATATGCAGGTTATGCAAAATGTGTTTATATTTTAAATACAGATGAGTCGATCCAGAAGCATAATTCGAACAAAACAAATATTTTAAAAATTTGTAATATAGTGTATCTAAATGCAAACATACGTTTAAAATCAAGGTTTTCCATTCCAACAATAGATAATTAGCATATTATGCAAATTATGTTGTTGTTATGAGTATATAATGAATCAAGCTTGTAAGCTGAACGTGAATAAATCATTTTCAGAATGGTTGGGTTAAATCGTGTACAAAAATGCAAAACTAAATATATTAAAAATCAATGTTTTCGATTATAACGATATCTAATTTGCATATTATGTAAACATCATTGTTATTCTAAGTATGGATATGAGTCTATCAGGTAGGATGCATATGGACAAATTAATTTCTATACTTTCGGAGATTAAATATTGTAACAAAATGTAAAACTAAATTGAAAATCAAAATTATTCTATCATAACAGTAGCTAATTTGCATATTACGCAAATTAAACCACTTTCCCCAGCTTCGATTTAATTGTATTTCCGGGTATTTTTTTTTGCATTCAATAGACAAGAACTCCGTTTCTGATACATACATGTTCGCTGATGTCCCAGAAGAAGAGGGCACAACACGTAAACCTAAACCTGATGGAGAGGAGATGGGAATCTTCTTCGAGATGAGCGAAAAGCCGTTGATGCAGTCCTACCATTTGCGACTCGAAGGCAAAGAGAGGTAGGTGATAATGATGACATTTAGGCCCACTTCACACAATGGCTAAAAAGACAGAAACTACCAAATTATGCTAGCCCATTGATGGTTGTCATGTGACACCGGACATAATATGATTGCTTCGTTTCAATATCCAATCAATACCCCACCCCCATTTCTGCTTAGGTATCAGGAAAAAGGGTCACTTGACATTCTAGTCATACTGTAACAATAATGTGCTGGATGTGCCGCCGCTTACGTATTTGTCGCGTAGGTCGTGAGGACCACGAGCATGGTGTTAAATTTTTATCTAGGTGGTCCACTTTCCTTCCTTGATTGACTTCAGTTTCTGAGATGTTTAATCTCTACTGTCAACAAACTAGCTCACGCTGTGTTTACTTACCCCTCAAGGAAGTCGTCCATCCCTGCTAAAACCATGCGCATGCTAGTGGGGGAATCACTACCTTAGTAAACCCCATTTTACTAAGGTTGCTCAGCTACGCGAGAAATGCGCAGGAAGCAATGTTACTAGTGACTGGTAATACTACGACTGCTATGTCAAGATACACTTTATCTTTATGTACACTGTTGGTCATAATGTTGGATTTTTTTTTTTAGGTCAAACTTCTTTAATTTTCCCTATTTTTGCGCCTAATGAACTATTTTAGACTAAAAATAATGATTATATAATGTTTCCAAACTACCAATGTACAATGAATGGTTGAATGGGTTTGCATTAATTAATCAAGCCTTTTGTTTTGAGCTTTGAAAGGCATGACCTTTCATTATGGGCCCCTTTCCTTCTCCAAAGCGTATGTCCAGCAAGTCATCATTATGTGTCATTTCTCAGCGTTGGCTTTAAAACTTTCAACCAAAATTGGCACATAGACTCTCTAGGCTACCCTCCATCCAACGCCGTTGCCTACACGCCAAACGATGCTTGTGCTCCACCAGGAAGGGGTGTCGATCAACAAGCAATGTCCACTGTTTCGTTGAAACATCGTAGGTTAGGATCTGTAAAATACTCAGACGTCATCGAGAGGAGGGGCAATTAAAGCTACGGGAATCTCTAAGACGTTCACAATTGACCACCAGGATAACTGATCGCAGATTGCTTAACCTGTGCCGTAGAAACCGGAAATACCAAAATGGAGCCTTCGCCGTCTATGAAGAAAACACTATGGAATCAACGCTTTTCGCCAAACTGTAGATCAGAGATCCCTCTAACATGGATACCGAGCAAGACAAACTACCAAGTGTCCACTCTAATCCATGCAACCGAGATTTACCGGACGTCCCTGGACTAGGGAGCCCAGAATATTTCCGCCTGGACACTAGAGATATGTCATCTGAATGGGTACGAGCCATAACATCCTTGACCGAACAGATGGAAGATTACGTGACGATAAGCTGGAAGATGTCTGTATTCACAAAACGACTTGAGGTTGTGACGGCCCAACGGTGGTATGGCTCGTACCCATTAAGATGACATATCACAAGTGTCCAGGCGGCGATCTTCTGTACTCCCTAGTCCACGGACGTCCTGTAAATCGTACCCATTAAGATGACATATCACAAGTGTCCAGGCGGCGATCTTCTGTACTCCCTAGTCCACGGACGTCCTGTAAATCTTGGTTGCATGGTATGGGCTGGACACTTGGTAGTTTGTCTTGCTAGGTGACCATGCTAGAGCGATCTCGGATCTGCAGTTTGGTAGAAGGCGTCGATTTCATAGTGTTTTCTTCATAGACGGCGAAGGCTCCATTTTGGCATTTCCGGTTTCTAAGGCACAGGTTAAGCAATTTGCGATCATTTGTACTGGTGTTATATTGTGGACGTCCTAGAGATTCCCGTATCTTTAATTGACCCTCCCCTCGATGACGTATGAGGATTTTACAGATCGTAGCCTGCGATGTTCCAAGGAATCAGTGGACATTGCTTGTTGACATCCCTTCCTGGTGGAGCACAAGCATCGTTTGACGTGTAGGCAATGGCGTTGGACGGGATATGATCTAGATAGCCTCTGTGCTAATTTTGGTTGAAAGTTTTGCAGCCAACGCTGAGAAATGACACATAATGATGACTTGCTGGACATACGCTTTTCAGAGGGAAAGGAGCCCATCATGAAAGGTTCTGCCTTTCAAAGCTCAAAACAAAAGGCTACATTAATTGATGCAAACCTATTCAACCATTTATTGTACATTGGTAGTTTGAAAATATTATATAATCATTATTTCTAGTCTGAAATAGTTCATTAGGCGCAAAATAGGGAAAAGGAATGAAGTTTGATCTAAAAAAAAAAAAATTCCAACATTATGACCAACAGTGTATTTGCAGAGTGATTTTACATTGATAATGAAGACAAAGGGCGTGTCGAATTTCACAGGTGCTACATGGTTTTAACATTAACTGGTAATTTCTGTCTTTTTAGCCTGGACTAAAATAATTCGGGTCTGTATGTATTTCACTATACCTACTCATTTTGTGGAAGCATCGTGGTGCAATGGATATGACTCTCGTTTTCCTTTTCGAGAGTGGCGGGTTCGGACGCCGTTCGCGCGCGGATCCCACGTATGCCAGTGTCGTGCACCCTTCCGCAAGACACTTCATCCACATTCCTGCTATCCACCCGCTGCAGTTATATAAGTTGGTAATCACATAATCGGTAGGCATTACTGGTATGCACCCAGCTATAATGGGTATACCGGTTGGAATGCTCCCCAGGGAACGGAAGCGTGTATGTCAAGTATGGATTGATTGTAGTTGTTTTGTGCATGTGGCCAATGACCAAGGTAGTATCCAGGTCGAAAAAACAGTTGAAACCAGTTGAAACCAGTAGGAAATTCAACTGGTTTTGTACTGGTTTTAACTGGCATCAAACGGTAGCAGTTAAAATTCCCGGTTCCCAGTAAAGATGCAGCAGACCAGTTAAAACCAATGGAAATACCAGTTGAAACCAATTCAAAATACCAGTTGAAACCAACTACTTTAACTGGTCCTCATGTACCGGTTAATCCCGCTACTGGTTTATTAATGGTTTCAACTGGGTTTCTTACTGGTCAGCCTAACTGGGTTCTTACTGGATTCTTACTGGTTGTTGATTCCAGTTGATTCCAGTGTACCAATTTCCATATTGAAACCAGTTGGCAACTAATTTTCAACTGTTTTTTTTCGACCTGGGTAATGCTAGTAATACAACGCCTTTGAAAAAACCTTTATAAAGATGCATATATTTGTACATTCTTTTCAGATTTTGTAACTGGCTGTTGCTGCGTGACGTCACGGAATGGTTTTCATTGACACGCGAGGAACTATTGGCGACGCACCCCGAGCTTCGACTTCACACCCTGCCGGCAGGGGAGTTTAACCTAGCCATACAGGAATCTCAGATCCTCCAGTCCAGGCCACGGGCTGGTCAAACAGGTAGTGCAGGGGTTTCTTTGCACTCTGACCCGGAAACGGAAGTGACGTTACTCGAACTGAATGATGATCTACGGAAGTTGCTTGGGGTTGAGACAGTCATAATTTGACATGTTTTGATATATGGAGTCCAAAGAGGTTTAAATGGTTCATCCCATTATATCAATGAACTATGAAACGCGAGACGGTTTACGGGAGTTGCTGTATAAAAGAGTTAAATTGTGATATCAGTTTATCCAGTTGTGTGGTGGTAATATAGGTTTTCCCGGCCAATTTCCTACTTTACGCGCCCAAATTCGTTTATGTGCATTCAATTTCGTGCAGTTGCCTTGGATGAGTCGCTTTGGTCATTCAAATTCATACTCCGAGCATCCATATTCGTATATGGGCACTCAAATGTCAAATCGCGAACTTCAAATTCGCAAATGGGCATTCGATTTCATCATTGGGCGCTATTTTCAACAAATGGGCATTCAATTTAATACGGCAAGCTTGACAATCGCTTGTTTGTGCATTCAATTTCGTTTATGGGTGACCAATTTCCAGACATGTTCATTCAATTTAAGTTACACAAACAACATCCATATGTACGAACACATAAACATATTTACATGCATGTATACCATATACATACCCACACACATATAAACACACACATACATACATGACCAGATGACGACTTTGATTTCTCTTTTGTATCATCATCACCGTTCTTTTCCTTACATAGTCTCGACCATTCCATCGTGTTATATATCTTTCCCTTTTCAGACATACTTTCAACATTTATTATTCACTTTTCGATATTCATCAGTCACATTTTGTTTAGGCTTGTTTGTCAAATTTAAATAACTTTATATTCATTTCACATTGTGCTTTCTTTTGGTTTTACCTCTGTTCGTTAATCATTGTATTTACTTTATCATCATGCGATATTTACGTTAGTTCACCATTTTGATCTTTATTTTCATCACATTTTCTTATTTGTCATCATCTGATCTATATTTGATCATCATCTTTTTTTCATAATCTGTATCTTTATTTACATCTTTATCATCTTTTGTTTATTGATTGCCCATGCACGAAATAACTGTATATACCATATACCATGATGTTACATGTCCAACATTTCCACTGTACATGTTTAATTTGAATGAAATTATAATGAACTTGTTTGCCCATGCGCGAATTTGAATGACCGAAATGAGACCGGAGACTGCTAGAGATGAATTTGAATGACCATTAACGAAAATGAGCGCCCATCGCTTACATTGGAATGACGCAAGTGTGAAATTGGTTGCTCCGTTACTTAATATGAATGACTAAAAACGAATTTGAATGACGATATGTCGATCCAAGCGCGGATAAGGTGAAATTGAATGCTGCTGATATGAAATTGCATGAGAAAATAGCGAAATTGACCGGGAAAACCTATAGTAAGAAAATGAAAATCAGTTCATACTAGTATTGTAACTTTCGATGGCTGGCAATGGAGCAAGACGAAATTACGTCATAGCTCACCATTGTTCGCTTGTGACTCTTTAAACTTTGCTCCCGAGAAGATGGAACATAATTTAATAATAATTCTCAAAATGTATTACGGTATACTACAGTCAGACAGTAGCTTGCATGGATTGTGAAGTAACACAACTTAGATAAATCTAATCGTGGTAAGAAGCACATAAATTCCAACCGGATCGTCCAAGAATGATGGGGATTGCCAGTCTTCCGGTGGAAGTTTGATCAAGCTATAAGGGACTGAATATTGTGTTATCATTCGAGGACTTGGTCTACGGGTGTAGCTTTGGGTAGAGACAATCGTCATTATTTTGATGTAATTGATAGGGAAATAAAGATTCAGAAGCATATATAATAATTTGTTCAAACATTTTGCATAATTCTCAAGTGGAAATGAGAATCGTGCAACAAGGAATCCCGTGACCAAATGACCTAATTTTTATCACTGTGTGTGTACATGTAAATACGCCAATATCTTTAGGGCGCGTGTGAAATGTCGTTGGTGTCTTCTCTATCTAGAGTGTCTCTAGCCCCGTGTTCACACACACAAATGTTCATCCCTTAAAGGGACAGGTCCACTTTTACAAAACGTCTGAACAGCTTTCAGTTGACGGATGGGGATCAATGTAACACGCACAAAAAAAATCAGAGCGAACAGCCCTCTAATTTGGATTCTACGAATGAAAAACCAATGCGTCCCTCCATTTAAACTATATATCGGTTAATAAAGGAGTTCAACTGATTTAGCATAATATTACAACAATATAGTACTAATTCTCGTAAAGGTATTGTGAAGCCCACATTTGTTAACGTATGTCACGGAAAAAGATCTCAAAAAGAAAGAATATATAATTACATGTAGTCAGTTTAAGCGATGTTTGGGTATTTTGCTTGGTAAACGCTCACACATTAGTACTTATGCGCGAGTCACGTAGCTAGCGCGGGTCACGTAGGGGTCATGCATACCGATCTGGCACTCCGTGAAATCTATGTACGAACTTACTCACCGGCCGAAAATACGTATGTACCTAATTAACCGACGTCCCTCAGTTTATTCAGTTTTAGGTCTATAACTCCACGAAAAAGAGATTTCAAGCCCCAATTTTTTCAGGCATGCTATTAAATGACATTTCCTTTCATATAAGACAATAACCTCGCAACTTTTGAATTTTGGCTTGCAAAAGTGGATCTCTCCCTTTAATCATCTCTATAGAATCATCACTAGCGATACGACGTTTCGCTAGTGATGATTAAATCAAACCTGGTATATGTTCACACGCACAGAGCATATATCGAACAACAGCTGTTTTCCAGATGGTGCCGAACCCCCCGAACATCGTTTAAGTGCGCAGTTTGCTACTGCGCAGTGTGTTGTCATTTTTTTTCTGTCTGCGCTGTCTCGCTGCAGCTGTGCGAGCGAACGTTCGCATTAAGCCACGCCCACTTAGTCATGATTAGCGAGTTACGGTTGTTCACACACGGAATAAGCGTGATTCTATAGTCAGCTCTCGTACGAAACGACGATAAAACCAGCGTATCGCTAATCATCACTAGCGATACGTCGTTTCGTTAGTAAGGGTTCAGACACACGATTTTTTAATGAGAAGCTGATTCTATAGTCAGCTGCTGATTCTTTAGTCATGATTAAGGGCTGAAAATTGTGTGTGTGAACAGGGGGTTTATCGCTGAAATGCTGTGATGGCCGTCTCGTGGACCAGGGGCCAGGTCCTCACTCGTGACGTCATCTCGGCCGACTCCAAGATATGGTCCATTGCTGACCTAAGTCGCAGAGTGTATCTCCTTCATGGGCATCGCCCATCGTGCCATGTTGGCCTCACACCACCCCTTTCTGGTCCACACCTAATAAAAACGCATTTGGTCATTATATTAAATAATTAATCATGAATCATGTTTAAAGGGGTAGTTCAGTTTTGGTAAAAAGGCCACTGCACGAAATAATCTTTTTGTGAGAAAGTGAAAAACTAATTGTAAAATTTGAAAGAATGTGAAAGAATTAACTTTATTTGATCAAAATCGGTTCAGAAACGGCTGAAATATCAATAAATATATCCGATCGGAATAAATATGAGACCCAGATTTATTCGATGATTTGTTTACAAAATAAAAAAATTTGCTTACACTTACAAAAAATAAAAAATTTCAAAAGAGGTTTTTAAATAGTTGTTGATGATCTCTCTATTTAAAAAAAAATTCAACAAAACATTACATGCATAATTTAGTATGAAAAATGGTTGAAACTAATGCTTTTAGAGAGCGCCCTCTTGTGTTTTAATGGCTCTTTTTTAATGATAACAGGCTTTTGACTAAGTCGTTTGTAATTTTCTATACCTTTCGAGCATGGTGGAGTTATAACTATTAGTTTATAATGTTATTGTGCAGGTTTTGGTTACTAAAGATCAGCCTTACTACAACTGTACTACCCCTTTGACTCCTGTATGACTTGCAAACTGACTATTGGTGCCCCTTGAACGGGAGGTCTATAGCGTATCAGCCGTTTGTATTTTATGAGTTTCTTCCAAATGTAATGAGTATAACTGTATAATTATTAAAAATAATTGTTTGTACATGTACCACATTTAGATTGTTTGTGCTTACGATATGTTCTCAATATGAAATGAAATATTGGGTGTATATAACCAACTGAACGATAATTTTGCTACAATGACCTACTATACGCCAAGAACAAAATAAAGCTTTAATGTACTTGCCATCATTGATATACTGTCTTTAAATGAAATAAAATGTTTTACGCCTTTTTTCAAATAAAGTTTACCTAAAGGAAGTATTGTGTCATTCCTAACAATGATGTTATAATACATGATCTCTTTATTCGAATTGCTCCGAATAATATATTAGACGTGCTTAATTGGCACGAGCAAGTAGGCACTTGGCTTCTCCCCAGTAGACCCCGAGTGCGAAACTCGTCCAGTCAATATAGGGTCTTGACCTCGGCAAAATTGCAACATGGGAAAGTTCTTCGGAATTCTGTTCAGGAAACTCCTCCGAACAACATAATAAAAGTCCTAAGAAATCGAAGCTAGGGAAAGTGGTTTAATTTGCATTATAAAGATAACTAGCTAATTTGCATATTTCTGAAATGTGGTCAGGGGTCATTTTCTATCTAGGAATGGTACAATATTGATAAAACCGATTATTCTAGGGTAATTTAGGGCAAGGAATCCATTAACGGTGCTCATTTACATGTGCCGTATGGGCAACGCCCTAAAAGCCAAGGTGGCTGCCCCTAATTTGCATATTTATGAATATTATTGGTTTTCAGTGGTCACAGCCTCTAATAAGCAATACTTCCAAATTATTATTTTTCACTCATGTTCTAAATATGTAGTGAAGATATTTCAGATTAGTTGCCACCTTGGCAACCTCTATCATTGCATATAATTTGCATAATTGGGTTATTTACCTAATTTGCATATTCCCCCAAATTGAGTACTATTGGGAACCTGGAAAGTAAAAATGACAAGTTATACCACTTTTCCAAGGTTTTGGGGGGCAACAAGTCCATTTTTATACTTATTTCCGAATAGCACCATGGCAACCTTCTTAAATCCAAGATGGCTGCTCTCCAAATTACTTGAATTTCAATGTTTTTGGTTGGTAACAGTACAAACATTATACTCTCATAAAATAAATGCCGTTTAAGTGGCAAATATCATTATATCCTTTAAAATGCCAAATGCGGCCATCTTAGATTTATGTGGGTTGCCAAGGTGATACGTCAAGTTAGGTATCATAAATGAATATCCTGCCCCCAAAACCTTGGAAAAGTGGTATTTCTCGTCTTTTTTACCTTCTGGGCTTACACTATCCACGATTTTACCTGATTTGGGGGAATATGCAAATTGTGTAAATACTAATTACAGTGCATTGCTAGAGGTTGACAATGCGGCAACCAAGCTAAATACCCTTTAATGCACATTTAGAACATGATTGAAGAAAAAATACTCTGTAATTATTGCTCATTAGAGGCTGCAGCCACTGAAAACCAATAATATTCATAAATATGCAAATTAAGAGCAGCCATATTGGATTTCAGGGTTTTGCCCATATGGCACTTGCAAAGGAGCACCGGAAATGGATTCCTTGCTCCAAAATACCTTATAATATATGTTTTAATTACTAGTGTACTATTCCTAGATAGAAAATGACCCCTGACCTTATTCACAATTATGCAAATTAGCTAATTATCTTTATAATGCAATTAAACCACTTTCCCCAGCTTCGATTTTTTAGGACTTTTTGTATGTTGTTCAGGGGAGTTTCCTGAACAAAATTTCGAAGAAAAATCCTATGTTGCAATTTTGCCGAGGTTACCCCCTAATATAGGTTTTCCCATTCATTTTAACACTATCGTCATTCAATTTCATTAATTTGTCATTCAAATTCGTCCCGAGGAACCACCAGAGCGGAAATCCTAACTTCAATTTCGTCTTTCGTCAATCAATGTCGTCAAAGATCACACAATTTAGTCATTAGGCACACATTTTCGTCAATTGCAAATCAAATTCGTCGGTCACAGTTGCTGAACACATAAAAGCGAAAGCAATTTCGTCAATTGGCAACCAATTTCATTAAAACTCTATTCAAATTCGTCGCATGGTATAGCCTTATATGCCTGTCTGTGTCATGACTATATAGATGGTATAGGTGGTTAGATGGGTATGTATGTATGTATGTGAGTGTGCCTGTGTGTGTATAAAATATGTCTTGAAAACGAATTTAATGCAATTTGTTGTAAACGTGCTTTTGTGCGTGTGAGTTTGTTTTCGAGTGTATACATGTGTATGTTACCCCCTAACTGATTAATGTTACAATTAGCAGTTACATCAAGACAATATAGAACAGAACATTGCAGTGTAAATACATAGGACGAATTTGAATAGAGTTTTGACGAAATTGTGACCGACGAATTTGATTTGCAATTGACGAAAATGTGTGCCTATAATGACTAAATTGTGTGATGTATTTACACTGCAATGTTCTGTTCTATATTGTCTTGATGTAACTGCTAATTGTAACATTAATCAGTTAGGGGGTAAAATACACATGTGTACACTCGAAAACAAACTCACACGCACAAAACATACGCACACACACACACATACATTTGCACACATGCATGTGTGCACACCAACACGCACAAAAGCACGTTTACAACAAATTGCATTAAATTCGTTTTCAAGACATACATACGGTATAGATATTAAACAATATTAAATATTATACACACACACGCACACTCACATACATACATACCCATCTAACCACCTATACCATCTATTATAGTCATGACACAAACAGGCATATAAGGCTATACCATGCGACGAATTTGAATAGAGTTTTAATGAAATTGGTTGCCAATTGACGAAATTGCTTTCGATTTTATGTGTTCAGCAACTGTGACCGACGAATTTGATTTGCAATTGACGAAAATGTGTGCCTAATGACTAAATTGTGTGATCTTTGACGAAATTGATTGACGAAAGACGAAATTGAAGTTAGGATTTCCGCTCTGGTGGTTCCTCGGGACGAATTTGAATGACAAATTAATGAAATTGAATGACGATAGTGTTAAAATGAATGGGAAAACCTATTTTTGCTAGATTGACTGGACTAAACCGTTGCTGCTCCCTATCCCTAGTCTGACATGGGGTCAATTTGGTGGCCACTATAGACCGTTGGCTGCTATAGATAGATTGGCGACTAAGAAAGGTTTGGCTGTCCTATTATTACCATGATAATCATTATTTGTATAAATCACATCACCAACAGAAAGAACGATAATCCAAACACATATTTTTGTTTATTCCGTGGGAAGAGCCATAAAACACTATGGCTTTTATTTGCAAGAAAAAACAAACAACATCATCGTATCATTGAAAAGATACAAACAGAACAAAACAGAACAGTCCAGGTTTATGTACAAACATTCACTCCTTAGATTAGAAGTGAAACTATACACAAGTATACACAATGACTTACTGCTAGGAGGAAGACCTATATCAACACTTCACAACACTAATGAATCATCTAACTTTTGCCGTACCGCGCTGGCAACTAACGTGAGCAAAACCATAAACCAGCGAAGGCTCGTGAATCAGAATAAAAGGACGGTCCTACCTTTGATTTTGTTAAGTTCTTACACTCGGTAATACTCCACGAAAGGGAGGTTTCAAGCCCTATTGTTTTTTTCAGGCGATCTCTTAAATCTGACTTCCGAAAGACGGTCATGTCGAGCCAGAAGCAGTCTCAATACAAATATTTTTAAAAACCCGTTGGAACAGAGACGGATTTTGTTTGGTCTAACTTTACACCTACTCTCATTCGCAAAAAGTACGTTACGTACACAACTATAGGAATGAAAGAGCTTATACTTTTTCTTTGATGTAAGGAACATTACCATTGAGTACATCTTGAGTTCTGACGGGTAGATTTGAAGTAAACCTCCTAAAACCTCAATAAATCTGCACCAAGTATTAAAAAATCATATCATGTATAACATCTGCAAATCCAATGTGAAAGAAAAAAGTCCTTGCTTGTTCTTAGTCCTTTCACTCCGTGGAAGGACAACACAAGTGAGAACTCGTCAAAGAACAGTTTATTCAAGTATTGTAACACTACGCAAACAATCTACAGAGGAAAAAATAAACGACTACATAATAAATAAGTAAATTAATATCTGCAGTGGCTGTAAAGGTCCACAAACACTCAAAATCAAGTTTTGATAAGACTCTTATTGGCAAATCTGGGTACTCAATGTTCTCTTTCAGGTTTCAACTCAGAAGTACTTGGTTCATTCGATATATTTACACGAGTATTTATTTGCTTTGCGATCACCTTCCGTTCTCGAACTATTGAACGTGGAGCATAAAAGATACATCACTGTCAAACATGGTCTGTACAACATTTTATTGCAAGATATTTTGTTTTGTTTATCTTAATGCATTCATAAAGGCTAAAAATGTATACCTTCAATTAAAGCGATATCCATACTTATGGACAATCGAAATCCATATACACAAATAAATATAGGAAACATTTCACTCAGAAACTGCCATGAGTTTGAATGTCCAATTCCTAACAAAGCAAAACGAAGATTTATTTATCTATGTAAATTGTCCGAACTATAAATAAAGCCACTAAATATGCTAAAGCAAGTACGCTATATTTCGTTTATTCATATGCTCCTTGCAGGAATATGTACAAACACACTTGAAGAACAAGAAAGTACATTTACGGTTTAGTTATAAATAAGAAAACGTGTACATAATATAGTATGTATTGTTCATTTTATATACACGTAGACATAGGTAAACAAGGATTTACTATTTAACAAATTTCGCCATGGTATTTTACATAAACATGTATAGTAATGTACACCAAATACATGAATTATCAAAAAGAGCAGAATTGCGCAAAGAAATCGTCCACTACGACTCTTTTCAATCTACAGGACAGGCCTGTGTTCTTCACCCTATATACAATACTATCCAAAAGAAAAAGAAACGTATTATTGCTTTACTATGTTCAATCAGAACATTCCCTTGTTTTCTTACTCGCTTTCACCGCAACTAGAGTATGAAGCTGATCGGTCAGTACGTTTCACGTTAGATTGCTGCAGCTTTTTCGATTTTATTCCGATGGCAAAAATAAATCGTCTCATTGTGGTGGATGATCATTAAGTGATCAACTTGCTACGTTTAGAACCAAAATATTTGATATCCTGATTTACTCTTCCCTCAGTTTACACAAAAGCATCGATCACAGTCGGAAATAATTTATACACAACCTATTGCTTAATTCACATTTGCATACATGGATTAACGTTGTATTACTTCATTGTAGCTTTAGCTGTACATGTATTACATACATTTACAGAACATTGCGTTTTTCGATAGATGACCTGAAACTTATCTTCAAAAGTAAAATAATCACATTAAACTTTAATTCAGTTGCATCTTTTAGCAACGTATATTTTGTAAATACAATCTAGCATTTGTTCCTCAACCGTTGGTGTGATATTTAAACATCAATATCTACCAATGCAATATGCATCGAAATTATGTGATGAAATCTAACACAAACGCCATGAGCTAATATCAAGAGAATACCATTCTCCTCATGAATGTTGCATGGTATCCTTGCAAATGTCTGTCATCATGTTACGCTCCACATCGCACTAGGCCTATTCCGTGACGAGTCCTGGTGGTATAGTCCCCTAGTGGATAGGGTCTGGTAAGAATGTCACGCGAACTTCCAAAATGGCAACGTTAATTCCTAGATGGTCGCTAGCCATCGCTTTGCCTGAATAAATAATTGCACGTTTGTGTATTTGTTATTGTTCAAACACCGAATACGGGTCATCATCTCACATACTCGACGTCAACACCGAGCACACTCCGTAGTCCGTCGTCCAATTCGACTAGCGTCACATTTTCGCCTTTGATTTCGCTGTTGATAGCACCATCACAACTACTATTGGCCGTGTTTACTGTTGACCTCGAGACCTGCGACTCTTGTACGGACTGGTGGAACTGATCAGACGGGAGCGAGATGGGGCGAAGACTGGTGTGCGAGGCCTCGAGTTCTTCGCGGCTCATCGACAGCCGATCGAGAAGCTGATCTAACAGAACCCAGTTACGAAACCTAAGACAGAGAGATAAATAACATTAATCAGAGTGCATTTTTATTGCAGCATAATAATCACGTGTAAACAGGGAACATTCAATCGGATGAAAATAATCAAGTGATGATAGTTTACCAAATTATAGAATAACGGTTAATTGTTCCACGCGTGGTATGGAACTAAACAAATGATACATACAAACAGACGATAATCCTATAATAATAACAACCTATAGTTCATGATAAGTACAATTAAATCAATAACGTCGATCTAACTTACTTGTCCTGACCGTCCAGTCGGAGATTAAATGATGGCAAGACTGGCTTTTCGCTGCTCTCAAAGAAAATCCCAGTGTCATCTTGGACACAGTCATACTTTGCGACAGCTACATCGGGTCCGGGGACATCAGCGAAAATGTACATTTCCAAGTCTGTATCAGAATCTGGTAAAATAATAATAGAAAAGAGTTGTTTATTTTTAATTCGATATTACACACACCAAGATCAAGTGTAGCAATACAAAAATATGATTTTCACTAGCAATCAAAGACTTGAAATTATAATTCCCGGATCGTTTTATATGTTTCTCTGAATGTTTTTTTGCACAAAACTGTAATGATAAGAAACTGGATAAATAGTTCTTTAAAAATATTACATGATGTACTTTTAAGATACGTTGAGACTAATTTTAAAGTCGTGATTAGTTGGACGTGTTGTAGCACGATCGGATAGGCGCTTGACTGCAAAGCACGGGAGCCGGGTTCGAACCCAGATCGATGCCGCCAGTACAGCATTTGTGTCCTTCAGCAAGGCACTTTATCAACATTGCTGCTCGCAATATGGGTACTTGGCATGAATGCTGGAATGCTCCACATAGAGTGGAGAGAGTGCACAATAAAGTGCTGAAGTTTTGGCCTAGGTGTAAATAATAATATTAGATTAGATGCAGAGCAAACGAGCACTGAAGAGTCTAACCTGGATAAATAAGACTACCCCCCCCCCCCCCCCCAACACTTGTATACATTTCCACATTAGGCCCTCTACATGTACAATTAGAATCTTCTTTTATTTTGTAATGATGAGTACAAAACTATTTCTTAATGTTTACCGAACAATGAGCACGATCCATTGAAACTCCACTGGTAATCTAAGGGATGGGCGGGCGCATCGTCAAGCTTCGATCTATCCCCATTCACATCTTGCAGATAACCTACATGAAGACGAAAGAAGCAAATTATACATGTTATATTTCAAAAATCAAGTGAAGAAAATGTTCACTAACGATTAGCATGCACTGCAATTAATAATACATGAAAAGAAAATAATCTACTAGTTTGTTACTTACTACCCATTGTTTTTGTTTGTTTGAAGTTGATCAAAGATATAAATAGTATACATTAATTTCCTTCCATAATTTTGATCTCTTTATTATGGGAAAGATATTGCGAAAAATGTATTGTGATGCGCGGTAATGCAAAGTATTCCGTCCTTTTGTAATACAATAAACTCAATTTACCGAACAAGAGCGTCTTCATTTCGCTGCTCCTTGCGAGGGCGAGCTTAGTGGTTGTTCGGCCAGTGTAAGTCGGCAAACAGGGATCTGCGCCATAGGCCAGCAAGAGACGGACAAGTTCCGGTCTATCGTTGTCGACAGCATCATGAATGGGTCTAAAGATGAACAATTTATAATAACAAAATATGTATGATTTAGCTTGGACATTGTTGACGCAAATATTATTATGTAAGTTGTGCAATAAAGTTAACACATTATCTGCTTTATTTCACAGAATTATAAACTCGTATTAACTCGAAAAGGGCTCAACTCGTATTAACTCGAAAAGGGCTCAACTCGTACATGTATCGTGCAACAAATACACCACGCTGGTGGACTGTACCAAAACGGAAGAAGAAGAACATCCTGTGTTTCCCATTCGCAAAAAATACGCGAATATCACGCACACGCACACAAGGAAAATCGTGAACCTTACTGTACGGCCCTACTCGATTGTGATTTGTCTAAATTTGAAACATAACGTTTACGATATAAAACAGTACAATTCGAAGCTAATGGTAAACAGCAAATGGAACATGTGGGAATCAAATAATTTACTCAAACGTTTCTTTTATTGGAAAACGAAAATATTTTTCGCCTGTTAGCAACATCGAGAAGGCAGGGGGCAGTACATGTGAATGTGATGCAAAAACCGTTGAATGAGAACATTTTAATGGACGTGAAAAAGAATAAATATGCCAACAAACATAATATTCACCTTGTTCCGTCTGCTGCGCTCACATTCACGTCCGCACCGTGACGCAACAAATACCGAGCGATATTCAAATACCCGTTGACGCAACTCTCGTGCAACGCGGTGTATCCCGCGTTATCTCGCGCGTTGATGTCCACGACGCGATAATCAACGCAGTATGATGTCATCTCCTAAAATAGAAAGCAAAAATTTAAATGAAACCATTAGTACACATGGCGTAGGCAGCATAAATTTCGTACTTTGTTGCGTAACGTATATGCATTATACATGCATTATTGCGTTATGACAGTGTCCGTTAACACCGCATACAAAATATTTCCTCATAATACGAATAAGCTACTACTAGTACATTTCGTAATGTTAAATCATATCTGTATTTGAAATATTTCTTTTAATTGAATACACTAAGATATTATTCAGAAAACTTATATTCTGTCACCAAGTTAAACATTATCAAAATATTTGGTAATATATTACAGCAGAATACAAATTTACTAACGCTAATATTTTTATCAGGATGTTCTCATGCACTCGAAGGAGATCGATAATTTGCGTACATCCAATTGGACGAGTTTTTGAACATCTTTAATAGGAAACAACTCCAAAGAGATTTTGACTATATCGGCAATTTATGTTTTCTTACCATACTTCCATCTGTAGCAGCTCGATGAAGGAGTGTCTCTCCCAGTTTCTTGTTGACCTGCACTTTCTTCATTTCTGAAATTAAATGTAAGAAAACAAATTTTTTTAGAAAAGATCGTAGTCAAATAATCACCCAAATTTCGTGCAGTTCTGACAACTCTATATTAATAATAAAAATAACGAACCGAAAACAAAACACTTCAACGTGCTACCGTTGCCTGGATGACTGTTAGTAGTCTAGATATTTTAATTTCATTAAAACGGCAGCGTTTGTTTGTGAAAAACTAGTGAAAACCAACAAGTTCGAGCCTCTCGAATATATATATGTTAATGTCCTATTTTGCATCTATTTCATGAAAAATAAGTAGTTTCTGTAAAAAATCTATTCTTGACGCGATTACATTTTGCAAACATCATAAAAGCGACTGCGTCTTTGGGCGTTAGATAAGAATCGCAATATAAATTGGAATACGTCTGAAAAACACAGACAATTTGTAAGATTCTTTATCATTTTGTCATATTCTATCGCATACAAAATATTAATGGCAACATATTTGCTCGTTTATGTTTACCATCAATTTAATTATGGTTTAATTAATGAACACAATTTGGTCCGTCTTCATATACATGTATTTGATTTTAAACAAAAAGTATTATTAGTATTGTTTAACATCTGGACGGGTCTGGATTTCGCACTCTCGTGTTATGCATTAATGGACTGCGTGTAACTTATAACCAGTAGTTTGAAGAAAGAAAACAATCATTTTTGCGAATGTATTAATTATTGAATTAAATTTATTCATTGACCAATTTAACAAAATCATATACAATTTTGTACAATTTCTCATCATTTGGTAAAGAGGACTAGGAAATAGCATATGATGCTAGTCAAACTGGCCCCCAAAAAACAATTTCCGATTAAATAATAATCTTTAGAAATTCCACGAAAATCCTAGATTTGGGCAGAATGTCTTTTTACCTGCGGGTGGATCCGGTCGTACAACCCTCTTGTACTCCGGTGGAGACTTCTCAGGATTAATGCTATCGAAGTCGGGATCCTTTATAGGTGGCATGAAAAGCGAAAAGAAAAAAATGCTGGTTAATACAAAATACTTAATGTTATCGAAGAAGGGATCCTTTACATATGTAAAAAGCCAAACAAAAAATATGGTTCAATACAAATATCAGATAATTAACATCATGTAGTAACTCTTCTCGTATCCAAACAGCTAAGTTAGCCACAGACTATTCGGGTTAAAGGGGTAGTTTAGTTTTGGTAAGGCTTAACTTTAGTAGCCAAAACCTGCACAGTAACATTGTAAACTTATAGTTATCACTCCACCATGCTCGAAAGGTATACAAAATTACAAACGACTAAGTAAAAAGCCTGTTATCATTCAAAAAGAGCCATTAAAACACAAGAGGGCGCTTTTCAACCAAAGGCATTGGTTTCAACCATTTTTCATACAAAATTATGCATGTGATGTTTTATTGATATAATGATTAAATAGCGAGATCATCAACAACTATTTAAAAAACGCTTTTGAACATTTTTGAAAAAGTGCAAGCATTTAAAAAAAAATTTTCTAAAAATCATCTAATTATTTGGGCCCCAAATAATTATAAGATCAGATATATTTATTGATATTTCAGCCGTTTCTGGGTCGATTTTGACCAAATAAAGTTTATTCTGCCATTAATATTGCATGTTCTCTCAAATTCGACACTCAGTTTTTCATTACCTCACAAAAAAATTGTGATGTGCAGCGCCCTCTCTACCAAAACTAAACTACCCCTTTAAAATGGTTGCTCAACTGTAGGATGGAAATTCAGAATTTGAAGAAGATTGAATGTAGGCAGATTTGAGAGAAATAATAATGATGGTGATTTAAACACCCAGGCTCCGAAGTCGCGTATAGTCGTGACTTAATTAAAAAAATTGAATAATCAACTAAGATTACGACGCTACTTCAGAATACGGGCCATATGTCAACTGCACGAAAAAAAAAGAAACATAATCTATTTGAGTGGAGTTTGATTAAAAAAATACATGAATTATTAAACACACCTGCACGAAGTCTTCGTAGTCGCTTTCATTCTCCTTGTCTTCACCATGTGGTGGCATCATCTCGAGCTTCGGAGGCTGGGGAGATCTCGGGGCCTGGGGCTCCACGTGCCTGGTCTTGGTCTTGCGCTTACCAGCAGACTTTGGCGGCCTGCCTCGTTTTCGCTTAGTGGGCAAATCCCCGTTGGCTTTTTCAGCATGGTTTTCAGCGGTGCCACCACCGACCTTGAAGAACTTCATCTTGATCCGATTGGACGAGTTCTCGTCCAGCACCACTCGCAACGGCTGCGAAGGATTGACAGCTGACTGATCGCTGGACACAGGTTTGGAAGTTGCCGATTCGCCGCCATTTTTATTTAGTCTGGGCCGACCACGCGGACGCTTGGCTACGGGTGGAGCGCACTCCTCATCGGCCTCCACCGGCACCGGGGCGGGCTCGGCGTCTATTTGCGTAGCGGTGGTTTC
Organism: Echinarachnius parma; assembly: GCA_037951105.1. Lineage (NCBI taxonomy): Eukaryota > Metazoa > Echinodermata > Echinoidea > Clypeasteroida > Echinarachniidae > Echinarachnius > Echinarachnius parma. The sequence continues at coordinate 165,857 of JBAMJV010004662.1, forward strand.
CTCTTCATTATGCCCGTACTCTCGCAAGCGGCGCCGTCTTTCAAGTACCTTGGCACGCTCCTTCTCTATCTCCAATTCGTAGCGTACATTTCTTGCGTCGTACATGGAGCGGTAATTTTGAATACGATCTGAAAAAGCAAGGTACAAGATTAAGTTATTCACCATTAGAAATGTTTTTTGTTTGTTAAATGAAAACAAAATCCAAGATTTATAACGTTAATTGTCGAGGCTAAGGCTAATTGATATTAAGCGCCATAGACTCAACATTACTTTTTACACAATGCCGTATGACGAACGCAATGGAACCACTATTTGGGGCTTTCAATTGCCTTTTTTGTGTGTACTGTCAGGGAACATAATTTATACATATAATTGCTTAGCATTACCACTTTGACTATGATTGTCATCATCTTGAATAACATTTAAAATATCCATATCATGATCGAGAAGCAAGTGAAATAGTTGATGATAATTATGAATAACATGCCTAACAGTAACATGTATTTAGTTAGGCCTAGGTCCTAGACTAGTCCAACGTTTCTTTTAGGCCTACCTAACCCAGCATTCCTGGTCCGGTGGTTGAGAATGGTGGGAACAAAATCCTGGAACTTGCCCCTCATCGCCGCATCGTGCTCTGCCATCGATGTCGGACGCGGAAGAGCCGATAGTCGAGGTCGTCCACGCTTTCGTCCTGAAATAGGTCCTAAAAGAGCAGTGAAAATACGCGTACAATAGATTTGTAAAAATGCTTCATTCTCTACAAAATGGAGCAAGTCAAAGTAGGAAAATGTGATGCTAAATTACGTACTGTCCATTGGCTATGTCTTGACATTTCCATTCTCACTATGATCTATCTTTTCGAAATGTGTACACGGTACTTGATATGCATCGGCCTCTTCGTAGCCTAAATTAGACCTAGACCAACATCTCGTATAATCATAAACTTGTACAATTATGTATTCAAAATCGGCTCCAGATCCTACTTGCATTCGTGTATTGTGGCCACAAAGACGTGATAATGCTGTAACTATGGTGAATAGGCCTAAGCAGAGGCCAATCCCACGGTTAAGAATACTCCTTGTGAACATGTGCGATTAATTGTATGCATGTCTTGCTTGTCAACCAAGTTAAGAAGTTGTGCTATGCGCTTTGTACTATAGCGTTACATGTACGTATACGGCGCGAAAACATTATAGTAAACCCGGTCATGTAGCATTCGACTTGTCCTTGGTGTTATCATTTATCGGATAAGGAACTGAAGTTGAGTTGGCTTAGACGTGTTCTTTGGAGGTTATTCTTCAACATTTTAAACGAAGAATGTGAGTAGTAAACCTGTGTATTCAAAAGTTACGCAAATTAAATTAGAGCGGTTGATTATTCAAGAACAACGCTTCAAATTGCTGTTAGAAGAATGCCGTTCTGATTAACTCAATTTCTTAGTACATATATCTCGGGTTCGCTTATATGGTATAAGCGCTTGTCGGCTTGGAAATACTTGAAGTTAATATCTAACTGGGATAAAGCATGGCTTAATAAGCCTTTAAAGAAACCAAATACAAAAATGTTACTCATAATAAACCCAATGTTTATTTTAAACTTCTACTATAGATTCACAATAATAAGGTGAGTCATATTCCCTATACCATTTGGGTTCAGGGGTTCAAGTATAAAAATATGACTCTTACCAGATACTGATGCCATGTTACGGAGAGCCCTGATGCGACGCCTGAAGTTGCTAAGTTTTCTTTTTTTCCTCTTTGCTACACGAGTCGTCGGTAGGTTTTCCTGTGCTGTATCATTCCCCTCTTTTGTTTCTGGCTCTGGCGCTTGCACCATTTCGTCTGTACATGGTTTCCCCAGATCGTTGAAACGAAGGATAGCCCTCTGTTACATGAATAGACATTAATAGAAGAATTATTAATCGTCTTAATATACGTATCACTTCAATATTTAATCAATTATCTGTATAAATTTCCTGTCAGGATCTGTTAACATTAACTGAATAACGAGTGGTAATTTACGACATATAATTTGTTATTTATTAGTAACATTATACGTCGTGCTCAAACGTAAATGTCATAAGGTATTTTATATTCAAACAAATAACAGCAGGGGTACCTGGTAATTTTAACACACATGGTAGTTTTCATTACGGTGCCGTCAACTTATTTAAACTGTATCTATAGACGAGGCGATAATCAGATCGTTGGGGATCGGACACAATTAAAGCAACATTTATGTCTTTTGATTTTGACTCTTCTTTAACAATTTCAACCATCGTATTCAAGTGAAACATTAACATCATGACAGTTTTCCAAAATATCTTTCTGAATATGTGAAATGGAACAAAAAGAAGAAAACTGTTTACCTAGTTAAAACTTAAAAAGGTGAAAATTTATGTCAGATTTTGAAACCTACTGCCTATTGATTTGACTATAATCGAAAAGCTTTGCAATTCGATTATACATATCTCCATAATGAGGGAGAGTTATGACAAATCTGAACCCATTTGATTCTTATGTTACCATAAGCCAAACAACAAGGTACAAGAGAAGTGTGAAAGTTCCAGTGATTGTGGTTGAATTTGACAAAGTGAATGGATCATTTTAAGTAAGTATCAAACAGTAAAACATAAATTACCCACCTGAAGAGCACGCTCTTCCTTCCCCAGCTTTGACGCATCCGCCTGCATGAGGTCATTGACCGACTGATGCCTGTTCTCCTCTCCAAGCAAGTCCTTAGCGACGAGGGGCGTCAGGGACACCCGCGCATTCTTGACATTAGCTGCAAGCTTTGGGTCATCGATGGGTGTCTGCTTTGTCTCAACCTGTTGGAGTCCCGCCTCTGTAGCTTTGATTACTTCAGGTTTGATGGTGGGTATGATTGTATTAGGAATTGGCGTGGTAGATTTGACGACAGGTTTATCCGATGCTGGCAGCACTCTAAGTGTTTTCTCTGGTACTGATGCTGTGGTTAGGACACATGCTGACTTTCCAGCGTTTCTGATAGTTGGACCTGTCTTTTTAAGGAGAGCAGTGGTGATTTCGGATTTGACCTCCTTTTCTTTCGTGGAATCAGTCTTGGAAGGTATTTCCAGAATGTGCCCAGATGGTGATGGAAGAGTATTCACAGTGGAATGAGACGAGGAATCAGTATTGACGGTTGCTGGTAGGATCTTCGGAACTAATTTCAATGTTGACAACAACTCGTTCCCGATGGAAGATGCATGGGTCGATCTCGGAATTCTCAATGCGAAGTCCTTTTCGTTCATTACTTTGTCAACCACGGTTTCTCCCTGGCACGCCTTCGAATGTATTTCCTTCTCGCGCGTCATATATAATTTAAGCCACTCCTGGCTCGAAGTGACAAGCCGCTTCGCAACAGATGACATTTCATCAGGAGATATCTTCTCCGGTTCGTTTTTCTTGTCTGTTGGAGATCGCTGGGCTGCCACGGCGTCATCATAAGATGGGAGGCGACGCTCTCGTTTCTTTGGCTGGTGAGCCTCGAGACTACCAGGAGATCTTGCAGTTGCTGCTGGAGCAGACGTTTCACCTGTCAAATCAATTAGACTATCCCTTGACGTCTTTGTTTGTGGGGTTGTCACTGATGCACGTTTAGACTGTGATGCATTAATTCGTTGAGCTAAGTCATTCTGGAATGCGGCCAGTGTTGGTTTATTAGGTATCTTTTCTTCGTCAGAAACACGCAGAATATCTCCACGGAGGGAAGAAGAACGTTGTCTTGCTGATTCTGGAAGGGGGTTACCAAGCACGCTGGTCTGCATCAGCTCGGCATACTTTGATAAGAACATGGCTTCTCGATGTCCCCTCTCTGCCTTGCGGCGGGCCAACTCAAGCCGATCTTTCACAGGCATACTAGCCAGCTTCTTGTCCGAAGGATACATAGATGGAGTCTTCGGGTTTGACACATTCTCACGGGGTGAGTTCAACATCATCGCTTGAAAAAGTCCCATTCGTCGTGCTTCCTCGGACTGAGTGGTTATCAATTTGGCAGGTTGTATGGGTTGCTGTGCCGTTTGCTTCTTAGCTGGTGGTGCTTCAGTATGAGTGCTTGTCGCAGGACGTTTGAGAGCATGAGCATGGGTGTGAGAGTCTTTGGAAGGGGATTGGACTGAACGCGGTTGGTTGGTATTGCTGCTCTCTGATGAAGGTCGTTTTGGTATGTGTGGTGAAGGCTTCTTCTGAAGCACTGACATCGCCGATGGTGGAGACGCGCTACCGAGGAGAGATCCTGCCGCTTGGGCCTGACCGGCTGTGTACATAGCATTGTAGGCAGCAATGGCATTCAGATACTCCTGGTTGGCAACACTCTGCGGGGTCTTCTGCGCAAGTTTCTCCTTTGGTAAGTAGCGTTCTAACTGTGCCTTGGCTAGACTTTCGTACTGCTTCAGGTTCATATCACGAATCATCGCTTCACGCTCCTTCTCCTTCCTAGCGTACTCCAGCAATTTGCGTTTGTTGTTGTTGACATCCTCTAACATCTGACGCTGTCGTCGCACAAGTATTTCGCGTTGCTGATTAATCATCGCTTGTTCACGAGCCTTTACTTTTGCAGCAAAGTTGCTAGACTTGTTCATGGCAATCTGATCGCTTATTGTCTTCTGCTGACTTTGACTCATGCGCATATGAGCTAGGTCTCTCTCGTCATGAATATCGCGAGGTCGAGGCTGCGGCATTACCTGCTTCCTTGGCTCTGGCATCGATCCATTCGCTGATGATGTTGGTATTGCCTTCTGACTTTGCCCTTGTCTAGCACCCTTAGATGGGTACTGCCCACCACCTATCAGCGACTGATAGGCCCGAATGAGATCCTGTTCTGATTGAATCCCACTCCTTGCTGACAGCTGGGCAAAGTGCCTCTGCATCATGTAGGCCTTCTCCTCAGGAGATAAGTGCCTTTGGCGTGGTTTGACAGGAGCGAGTCGCTCTGAGTGTGTAGGCAAGCTTTTCCGACGATCTTGTTGTATTTTCGCATGGCCGCTGTTTGGATGAGGTTGCGATTGTCGCTGATGCAGTAGTTGCGGTTGGGTTGGTGATGGCCGTTGTTGTGGCAGTTGTTGTGTCACCTTATGATGAGAAGAGAGAGCCTCTCGAGGCTGAGACTGAGCTGTTTCATGAATCCGTGCTAGTTTCTTTCCTATTACACCTGGTGATGCCTCTTGTGTTGCCTGTGCCTTGTGTCGGGCTAAAGCCTTACTTACAGCAGCCTGTGCAGCCTGTGTGGCCTGAGCTTGAAGTGCAGCGATATTGGCAGCCTCGGCCCGGACACGCTGATGCATCGCGGTATAGTTCTTGTGTGGCTTGAGTTGTTCTGGCGAGAGGCGCTCTGGTGGAGAAGGGTTCTTAGCCTGCTGCATACTCTGAGGACCTGGAGCGTGGGCCGTCCCATTGGCACCCGTTTGACGGGGCTGTCGAATCTGTCGGGGTTGGACGTAGGCAAGACCCCTCTGTAATGGATATCGGGTAGACCCAAGGTGAGGAACCTTGTGAGATGCGTTATCCATCTCTAGCATGGCAGCCTGATGCTTCAGTAGCAGTTCCCTCGATGACATACGCCCCCCAAGCGGGCCGATATTCATCGGCGATACTGCTTGGTTCGGTTTATTCAGTGCCGTCACGACATTGTCGGGTTTATTTGGTTTAGCTGTTGGTTTCCTGGATAAGTCAAGTGGCTTGCTGAGATCCAGGGGTTCATCGCATCCTGAGGGTGGTGGACGGGGTAGAGATGAGGGCTTCCGAGGAAGCTGAACATCCTTGACCATCGTTCCGTTCATGTCTCTTCGCTCTACCCGGTGGGCTATGGCGACTCTGGCTCCCCCCGGTTCTAACATGTGCTCGTTTATGGGTTGCGTTAGTCAAGATGACGACGTGGTGATAGTTTTCCTGTAAGTGGAAGAGATAGGAGAGATGAGAAAGGGAATGACTATCATGGTATTACAAGTATTGAAAGGGTTTACATAGTTATCATATCAGTTGGAACCCCCTCCTGTTATACGCTCGTCCTATGTTTACTCATATTTACTTTCCGTTTTAGTAACGGTGACAATGATGTAATTTTCAGCTTTCCTGTATTATATGAAGACAACAGAGTGAAAGAAAAACAGAGAGAAATCATTATGAAACTGCAAAGGGTCCGCTCTACTATCCACTTGTGCTCATTTTGGGGGTTGATAAAGACAGTAGCGACTTTCCTTTTTGTTGGACGAGATGGTAATAAAGGAATAAGTCATTATGATATTACAAGTACGATACAAAAAATGCACAAATCATTATGTAGACGTTATACATTTGCAATTCGCATTGCAGAAAGGTATTTCGTTGTACTTTACATCAGTGGAAAAAACACAAAGTAGTATCCTGGCAATACACCAAATATTCGTCGCTCAGTTTTTGGATATATTATGGTGATGAAAATGCTCGCTTGAGCGATAATGCGTGACCACCTTTGTGACCAACGCAAAGCTGACGCACAAGCCGTTCTCTGCTAAATGTTGTAATTCCCACAGTCCTGATATAATGGAAACCCCGCTCCCGTAGACAATGGGTTAAGTGCATAAGCCGGTTCTTTGCTGCATATATACAATAATGTACAGTATTTTACCTAGCTAGTTCCCTATAGTATAAGCAATAACTTTGACACGCTATATGACATGTATGAAGGTATCCTGTTGACATGTAAAAACGAAATATAATGAGCGCTTCAATTACTGTACTGCTAAAACGTGTGTCAAAAAACATGATACCCGAATACAAATAATTTAAAAATTCCGGTTATTCCCTACAATAGTTATATGCATAAATTCACTAAATGTTGCAATGACGCGTTACACATAATGCGAGCTTTCTAACAAAAACAAGTGAGATTAAACGACTGTATCAGTGATTGTCTTATGTCGGTGTACGTGACCTTCAGATAAGTGATTGTTACAACTCGGGGATATTTTCGGCCTCGTGACCGTTTTTGTCAATTTATCTGTTGTGACTAAACCATTTTATTATGTATACATTTACTCATTTATTTATCAATTTGCTACCTGAATGAACTTGGTCTTACGTGATTGTTGTCAGTTTTGTTCTGTATAGGTATTTAATGGGCCTTTACATTCAAGCGACCTAAAATAAAAACATAAAATACATTGCTAATTCTGTAATTCATAAAATACAGATTCACGCATCTTGTTTGTATGTATGTTAATTAGCATACGTAACATTCATGAATTATATATTCATAAGGTCCCGTGACCTTGTTGATATCACGTAGGCTTATTGGCGGTACATTATCTGTCGCACGGCGCACACTGGTGTTACTAATAAACCCGCTTACTCTTAAACATTTCCATTCCAACCGAATTAATGTATGGTACACTGGATTCAAGCAGTCAACGGGTAATTTACAAAAGGCCCGTCGGGGTCCCACACAAGATTCCGAACCGAAACAGCCATCTTGAATAGTTGAAATACCTTGGAATTGGAGCCGTCGCGGACATATCGCATACCGAAATTAAAATGTCCTTGTTCTCTTTAGTTGAGACTCGATATAGTGAGAGGGGGAGGAAGAGGGGTAAGGGAGGGGAGAGAGGGGGGGGGGGGGATGAGACGGGGAAGGGATAGAGGAGGGGAGAAGGGTAGGGGAGGGTTATGTGTTGTGGATGGGGTGAGGGGAAGGGGAGAGGGCGTTTTGAGAGAAGAGGGATATGAAGGGGTATCGGGTAGGGGAAGGGGAGCGATGGATATGGGGGCGAGAGGGTATGTAGGGGGTGTGGAAGAGAAGAAGGAGAGTGGAGGGAGAGAGGTTGAGGACTGAGGAGGGGATATGGGGTTGAGAGGTAGGAGGGGAAGGGGTGTGGGAGAGAAAAGAGGGAGAAAGAGGGAGGGTAGGGAAATGGGGAGGGAGGGAGGGAGAGGGAGTGATCACGAGAAAACGAAACCATTTAATTAATTGCTAATCTTGCATCATCCCCTACCTAAGCGATACCTCAGTAAATCAATATCTAACTCAAATTGCCATTCAGATTCAAAGGTATACTACACGTTTAATCACACTTTTTTTTATACACGCTAATCCTATAATACCAGCCACGTTCGACTTGTCTCCGCCTTGTCGAACACAATACAAACGGCAACCAGGCGGACCATGCAGTAAACCCATCGCAATTTCATCATTTAGGGTTTATTAGAAGGGAATTTCGGAATTTCGGGGGACAACAAAAAGGCGGCATACCAAGTACGGATTTGTGCGAGGAATACTAAGAATGCATGGTATTTGTTCGCGACTGGTACACATTAATACGTACACAGGGTCAGTGTCAATACGGAAACCCTATATCACTGCATGTTGGACAATCTATAATTTACGCATGGTGCTTTTATTTATTTTGGTATGATATAAGTATATCGTCCGGAGTTTACGGCATAAAGTCACAACTCCCACGTTAAACAAACTCATAACAATAATATCATTGGTTTGCTTCATGTCGTCCTTGAATGCACACGCAACATAATGAGAAGTGTAAAACGGGCGTGTATTATATCGCTTGTTGCGTAGTTACGATACTAGTAATATCACCTTATCAATCATATAGATTAAAAACACATTCACCTTTAGTACGTTATTGTCCGCTTTCGAATAATTATAGAGTTTAGAAGCATGCATAAGTAAAGTGTAACAATTGCTAGGACGTAATCAATTGTACATTATCAATATGTCTTACTCTTAGGGCATACCAATCTGCCATAACGTAAATATATTGTTTACTTATAATATGAATACAATACAATGCAATTTAATACAAAGTAATCAAACTACGTAGTCTATCAGTATCAGTGGCATGGCGTTGTTGGATTGATTTTTTTTGGGGGGGTGAAAATTGTTTTTGGGGGGATACGCGAAATATTTGAGGTACACACGCTTTGTATTTCTTTATTTTGTAGAGGATTTCCCCTCGTGTTATATATTGTTTTTCATTAATAGATAAATAAATAAATACATTATTTAATTAGTTAATGGAAACTAAATTAATTTGGGACGGACACATGCCCCATGCCCCGGCGCTACACGACTGTAGTCAATAATATTACATATTAGGCGATTGTCTTTCGGTCAATGCTTCCGCGAACCGTCAGGCCCTATACATAATGAGAGAGTAACCTTCGAAGTGGTATTATTCAAACAAACTATAATAACAAAACAATAAAACGCATAAACAACAAAACGATCACAATGCTACACATCGGTAACATGGCGTATAAATCAGAACTGATGAGAGCTAGGGGGAGCCTTGGCCAATAAAGGACCCCCCCCCCCCCCCCCCCCCCACAAAAAAAAAATTAATAAATTTAAAATAATCAATAATAATTAAAAATTAAATAATAATAACAATAATAAATAAATCAATACATTAAAAAAAATACAAATAAACAAATTTTAAAATATATATATATAATATATATACTGTATATAGGAGGAACACTATGTATAATTACATTTCGTTATTATCGTTGAAGAATTTCCCCTTTATGTTCGTATTGTTTTTGTTAAACTATATACTTATTATTATGTTTTGTTCTTGAGGGAAGAGGAGAGGAGTGGGGGGGGGGGGGGGGGGGGGGAACATGTCCCCCGTAGCTCCGTCACCACACCCACCACATTGGTTACGCTTCTTCTTTCGTATAAGCGATGATCATGAAGCATAAAGGGCGCGAGCTTGTTCTGGTCAGTAGGTCCGTATTTTCTGGTCAACTGATCGTGGAAATAGCAACATTTGACCGATCGAGTCGGGATATATCGTTGATCGCCGATTAGTAATTCGAATTTCATAAACCATAAACAAACGGGTTACTCAATTATGTTAGAACATTGTAACGTAATTTAGCTTGGCCTAATAATTGTGCACACTACGTGTATAAAAGAAGATAGGCATTACTTAGTGCCCCGTGTTGTGCTTTCATCATTCATGATTAAATAAAAGAAAATTTACAACATTACCTTATTTTTAAAAACGTGATCGATGTAGAATTCGTGAACTGAATCGATGATGAAAAATATAAATAAAAGTAAAATGTGCATGTGCACGTATAATGAATGTAAGCAAAATTACTGGAACATTGACTGTACTATAAGTATAATGATGTCATATTATTGTACATGCATCATGCATGTCTATAAAACGCAAGGTTTACAGTCATGTAGGCATTATATAAACACGTATTATCCGCCCACATGTGACATGTCGGTCATATTCTTGAAATGTTATGCTGTAAAATATAATATGTATTTATTTTAAATCTCACTTTCGGTTTTCATATAAGAGGAAAGTGTTGTTTTCCTTCTAAGTGAAATGAATTGAGCTTCGCTTCAACCAACGCATGTAAAGAACCGTAACTATAGAAAATATAATATGATTGAACGATAGCGAATGACCGTCATAAAAATGCCCAGGGTTTATTTTATAAGCACAAGAGGAAACTGGCAAACATGACACAGCCGATATCTGTATTACAATCTTACAATAATCGTTTCTATTATTCACTAGTAATTTGCATGCCGTATGCACCTAAATCCGTAAACGGGATCTTGCCAAGATCCGGCGTATTACATTTTTGCGCGCATATTTTATACAAGCACTAAAATAGTTTTTAAGAATACAATTATTGCTTCTTTTTATTTTACTGACATTTTATATCGGCTAGATTTTCAGAATACGGCCCCAGTTATCGATTGTATTTATGATTGTGGAGGTCGTATAAAAAAGATTACCGGTAGGTAAGCGCACGAATATGTTTGTTTGTATTGTAAAAAAAAAGTACATGTACCATGTATTAATTGTTATGCTCAACAGTGCTACACATACCAAGGTCCTTGCATACAACCATTGCAGACTTCTAGGTAATAAACATAAATCTGTACGTGTTGTATACTTCAGAGGTTATTAAAGAAAAAGAAAAAAATGGCCGTCAGAGCGCATTGTATACTAGTAGTAGCCTGTGCTGTTTTCTTTTCGAACATGTGCGCAATATTGTTATCCTCCCCTTACGGCATTCCTGTTAAATAATTACCGATTATTCCGGACTAAAGAACGCAATGAGCGTGCGGGGAAATAGAAACAGGCGATTTCCGCAATTTCGCTACTAAGTATATTGTTAAAGGTCCCGATATTTCCCCAAAAAATGTACACAAGTTCCTAGTTACGTGGGATATATATATAATATAGCGACATAAAGCGCGTCGAGTCGGCAGTTAGTTTCATTTCTATATAACTATTTAGGCTGGTCGAAATCGATGTCGTAATTTCTCATTTGTCGCAGTCCGACTTCGGGGAAATAATTGGAAGCTAAATTCTACGACTAAAAAGTGTGAACAAGACGAGTGGAAATGTAAAATAAAGACACGAAGACAATCATAAAGTCAGCATTTATTTTATTATTATCATCATTGACGTAGACATTGTTGTTATGACATAAAGTGGGTAAAACAATTACAAAGACATTCATGACGAAACAAAGAATAACTCGTGAACAAGTCTCATCGACATTTTATCATACGGATATAAGAAATATATATATGTCGCATTTCGACAAATATTTTGAACGAAAATGTATCGCATAACATGTTATCATCATCGTAATAATTCAATATCAGCAGCGGTAGATTGCAGGTAATATTTTGAAAAATATCTATTTCGAACGAAAATAAAGGTACAACGAATCTGTCATCAACATCGTAACAATATAATAAACACAGTGATATTAGCTGGTATGATGGTAAAATATTAATGTATTAGTCAACATATAATTCGTAGGTATAGGTGGTACACACGGCATGTTTCGCTATTAAAATCGCTTACCGCTATATAGTTTGGATCGTGTCATGTAGTTAATACTCTTTCTAAACACAAACTCCCTCTGCATGTGTGCCCGCGGTGACGAGGAAAAAGCGGCATATGAAGGCATTATTGTAATTGCGTACCATTTTATAAGAGCTTGCCGACGTATTAATTCTTGGCCGATCAATAAAACCGTGCGACGATATTATGGAGAAAGAATATAAACCTAAAGCGATTTACGGGGACACTCCTGTACATACAATAATTCCACAGATGCACACACACCCCCACACCTACACACTCCGTGCATACGTACACATGGATACACAAACGTATGTGCATGTACACACAATTCACACACTCAGCTATACACACACACACACACACACCACACAGTCAGATTAATGTGGTAAGCACGTTGCGAAGGATGGCCGCGTAATTATTAGATCGAATCCGGAAAGCCGAAGCTTTTTATAAAGATAATCGCTTTATACAAATAAATTGCTAACTAAATATGAAAATAATATATAAAAATGTACACAAAGAGTAGAGTACAACAAAATTGTTTGTGCAACGAAAACGCCTTTTTATGAACTATTTCGGTTTCAGGTTTTTCGGCAACAACATGCGCTAGTCGTACGGAATTAGATATTGAATATTTGATATTTGTTGGAAGGCATATTCTCGCGGTTGTCATTCCTTTCCGACGATCTATTATGTTGTTCTCGTTTAGTTTCGGGGTTTCATATTTTCACTGGAAACAGTAATGACGGAAGGGTACATTGTGACAATGTAAAAATTAATGCAAAGTATCGTCATAATCGGGAACATTCCCAATTACGTTTTCGGAATCGAAAGTGAGGATGTACCTTCATACGAAAGAAAGGGTGAAACATAAAGAGAAAACGAGTACTATAAACGGGGTTACAGAGTTCCTCTCAATTCCGTAGCGCTCTCTACTCCATCGACTAGTTTATTTGGTTTGGAGGTTTCACCCTTTAGTGAGTGAGAAAGGGCGATGAGGCAAAGCGGCGTAATAATTAGATCGAGGTATAGGGAAGTGGAAGTGCCCAGAACGACGCGACGCCTCGCTAAAGACACATCACCCGCGCTTTTGTATATAATGATTTTTTTAAACTAACGCAACAAAATAACTAAACAAATACAATACGCATGGAAATAATTGTGTAGACATACAGTATAAACTCGTGTACAAAATAATTGTCTCAGCTTCGTGTATAGTCTGTAGTGTATATTTTGCAACATATTACAGCATGGATTGTACTAGGAGACTACAATCCATGATTACAGTATTCAGATTGTACATGTACCTACACCGACAGTACACGGAATTAAAAGCGCGATCTTTGTTTGAAGTGGTACTCTCTTCTCTGTAAATAGGGTATATGAAGAGGAGCGCATGAGCGCAGGGCCGACAAACGATCGAGGGTATCACGTTTCGTTATCGTTCGGATTTGGGGTTTCACTTTTTCGCGGGAAAGGGCTTGGTCGTTGTCGATCGGGCACGTGTTTTGTTATTAGCGACATAGCGATGGGATCATTATCAATTTTGTCTTCGTCATTGTAATGTTTTGTACCGTGAGGCAGCATGACGTGCCAAAGCCACGTGAGCAGGGAATTGTGGATTCTGTTCTACCAAGCATTAAATTACCCACCCCTCCCCCCCCCCCCCCCCCCACACCAACAAAAATAAATAAATACAATAATTATAATAATAATAATAAATAAAATTAAAATAATAGAATGAATAATAGAAATATAAAAAGAAATCTCTACATATCGCCGTCATTCGTTAATCGGGCGCGTGTTTTGTTATTAGCGTCTAGCGATGGGAGTATCAGTTTTCTTCGTCATTGTAATTTTTGTTTTTGTTACCGTGAGGCAGCATGTGCCAAAGCCAAATGAGCAGGGAATTGTGGATGCTGTTCTACCAAGCATTAAATTACCCACCCCCCCCCCCTAAAAAAAATTAAAAAATAAAGTTAATAATAATAATAATAATAATAATAATAAAATAGTAATAATAATAATAATAAAATAGTAATAATAATAATAATAAAATAGTAATAATAATAATAATAAAATGGTAATAATAATAATAATAAAATAGTAATAAATAATAAATAAAATTACAATAATATTATTAATTCAGTCAAAATATTTAGAAATATCTACATAGGCTATCGCTGTCATTCGTCAATCCCACGTATACGTACCAGGCACCAATCATGATGAAGCTAATGACTAAAAACAATACAATTAAAAGCGATGCATGGTAGTGTTGACTGTTTTGTAAAATTCTATTATTACTATGTTTGGGTGAGACTATTTTTCTTTTTTTTCTTCGCTTTTTCGTGTGTTTTTTATAGAATGAAGGTCACCATCACGATCCGTAAATGTAGCGTCAGAACAAAACAAAAACGAACAAACTGAGAGAAGATTTGTAAGGTGTATTTATATTTTCTATGGGTGTTCGTGGGTGAATAAACCAGTTCAAAAACACACTATAATATGCAAAATGAGAACAAGACATAGTGATAAAACGCACGTAGGCTGGTAGGTGTACACGAATCAAATAAACGAGGTTAGTGAAAATACATTACAATACTCCGTTGAGACGTGAAATGAGTTCAAAAGTTTCCCAGAAAAGGACCCGCAATATAAGTTTACATTCCACTAAGAAATACAAACAAATACTAGAAACGTTGCCTTATAACATGTTATAGCACTTGATTATGATAACTATATATAAGTCGTATAACCGTGATATTTATGAGCGATGCGATCGAGGGATAACGAGCTTTGCATTATTTACACGAATCATCTTTCACTTGAATATCATACCACATTGGGGATATGATTAGTAGAACCCGTCTGCCGCCATTAATATTTAATCAAATCTAGAACTAAATTGTACTATTCACCATTCCCTATAACTCATAGCCTATTGTACCGTTTAATGAATGATGTTGGGACCATAGACAGAGTCCGGTATAAACAACAGCTATATAATATATTACGTGATTTTATCATGTCACTGTGTTTAAGCATGAGACGTATCGGGCACGGCTTCAACTGCATTATACAATTATATGCTAAATTGCTAATGTTTATTATGATTCATGGGTTAATTATTTACTTTCCGTATCTTTCATGGACGAATCTCGTATCGCTTTCGCTATAATTGCAGTGATAACTAGCTTATACGGGGGGATGCAATAGGGTGGGGGGGGGGGGGGGTTAGGGATTCCCCCTTTAAATTCTCCCTTCCCATGCCCCGCCCGCGCGTATGCAAACATAAATAATGCAGACAAGATAAATTAACGCAATCATTTTGGGCTGACACCCATGTTCCCTTATTTCACACATTGACCCCTTTTATTTCCCGTTTGATTTTGCGGTGAGATGATCATTTTCATATCGTTGCAATCAACATAATTATTATCATATACGCTTTTAATGGTATGTATTACATTAATTTGTATACTGGTGTTTCGTAAAATATAATTGTTAATATTTTGATCAGAATACACGAAACATTTACCTCACAAATCAGAGTAGTTTGCTTCCCGAAGATATTTGGCCTCTTCTCAATATTTCATAATGAAACGATAGTAGTAATTGCTCATAAGATTATCTCGTTAAAAATGTGAATATGTTTTTTCTTCCATAGATTACTATAGCAGTAGGTGTAAATATGTTTTCAAAGTCTTAACGCGAATCTACCACGGATTTCCGTAATCCGGTCATGTAATTAAACCGCCGCATCACACTTATGTAACTTGGGGCAATTAGCAAATAAATCCTACCCACGGGGGGGGGGGGGGGGGGAATTGTTTACAGATACACACAGTTAGAACACATTAAACATACGTGAACGTTGCGGATTTACTCATGGTTTATTTATTGTGATAAACGTGTATACATATTTTAGGATAATAAGGATTTTAAAAACCACTCGATAGTATGGTGTATAAATATAGCTAGGCGAAGGGGGTGGGGTCGGGGAGGGGTGGTGACAATTTAAATGTCCCCTATATTACAACAATTTAAGACACGTGGGCAGAAGAGGCTTCTCGGAGATCATATATTGTGCCACCCGCCCTACCCCAGCCCACAGAAAGCCCCCCCCCCCCCCCGGCCCCAACTGAATGAGCAAGATTAGACCAAATCATATTATTTGTATTATAGCGATATGAGAAAAGAACATGATGCAATAAGATAGATTATGTTCATGTTAACTTCTCGGGGATCAAATCCGATAAGCGAACATCTATATGCAGTGGCGTAGCGTATTCGGACCGATTAAAAGAGGGGGGGGGGGGCACGCGAGTTATTGGGGGCAAACCTATTTCATTTAACACCTCTATTC
This sequence comes from Echinarachnius parma, assembly GCA_037951105.1. NCBI lineage: Eukaryota > Metazoa > Echinodermata > Echinoidea > Clypeasteroida > Echinarachniidae > Echinarachnius > Echinarachnius parma. The sequence continues at coordinate 182,095 of JBAMJV010004662.1, forward strand.
TATCACATAATTGTATCGTTTTTGTCAAATTATTGCCCCCCCCCCCCCCGTGGCTTCGCCACTGTCTAAATGATATGAACAAAAAACGAATAAAACACCGCGACAAAATCGGAATGTATAAGTACATTAATTAAAAAAAACACGCTGATCTAGTTCGCTCGCGATTACGTATTTAGCATGTTCTGTCGGTGAAGCCTGTGGGGGTTGTTATATACTATATGTACATGATGTGCGAATGGAATCGGTTAACATTTCACCATTCCCGATTTGAGCCTTGAGGATAGAGGAAATCGTAACAATCGGACAGCAACAATTATTTCAATAATATTGTCGCGGTGAATCTAAAATCCAGTGAATAGCTGCTGTATACGGGGAAGACATGGACGAGAAATGAGGAGAATAATAATGAATATGTTTTTGTTATTGATTTGGTTGTTACCGCATTAAAATGAAACCTATAGATCAATCGTATAAAATGGATAGCCCGAATTCGCAATCATACAATGAGAAGCGAACAAATATATAGAATATATTATTTGCACGATAAAGAAAAAATATAAGGAAGAGTTTAAAAAAATTCTTTTGAAGGGACCAATATTTAATAATAAATTTTGGAATTAAAAGAGATCTTTTAAGTCTATACTTTATGGAGAATGATTAGTTTGTATATATTCTCATTATATGAAACGCGTAAAACATTTACGGGAAGTCCAATCCTAGCAGAATATAGACAGACGAACAGATTCGTAACATCATATTTCGTGTATACAAATTCATTATTATAATTTGGCTTTTGCAAATTGAGAGACTCGATGCGCTCAGTATACATCATTACTCTCTTGAATAATAATAAGAAGAGATAATTTGTTATCTATAAATGGCAATGGATGTCACAATGACCAAGGAATAGGCCTATTATTATTATCATATTTAATGAAATTTAGTGAAAGACTTTGAACTCGATTATAACGTAAGATCATTAGGGTCAAGTATTTATTTAATCTCCTCTCTTTCAATAAGTAACGAATTATCGATTCTATCATCACAATACTATCCACTCAAATTAAACGTAGTTTACGCTCTGTAAATAAAAAAATAATTTTATTAGCGCATCTAATATGGACATGCTTTATTACGCTATGTGTTATGCGCTTTTTAAAACAATTTACCCATTATATTATTATTATTATTATTATTAAATTATATTACATTTTATTATTTTATATTATGTAACATTATATCATAATATATTACATTTTTAAAAAGAGCAATTAATAATGACTTTACATTTTTAAAATGCATGTATCATTAATTACCAATCATCGCGAAAACAAATATGTATGTACATTGTCAGCGCAATATGGAAATTAATTAACTATAAAGGAAGAAGTTTATTTCAAATTTCAAACATTTTCTGTACATTCGAGACATTGCCGTATGTTCTGAAACATCAAGTTTCCAAGCAATCGTCTTGTGTATAATATTACAATTTACGCCAACCAAAATTCTCATCTTGTCGGGCTATAACTATAAACCTATACAGTACAGGTCCACACGATACCCATATAACGCAACATTATGCTTCATGATGTTTAGTGTATTTTATCATATTATACCTTCATATTTTGGAGTTAAAAAGCGACGGAAAGTTTGGTTGATCAGTATAAGAACTCTTTTCGCAATAATATGCTCCCAACCCTCATAGCCCCTCTTCGTCCATGGCTTACAATGGCGTAGATGTTTGAGGGAATTTTGTTTGTTTATTAAAGGAAGGTGACGATGAACTGTCTACCCCCCCCCCCCCCCCCCCCCCCCCCCTCCGGATTAGAAGAATTGCCTGCATATTGCCGGTGCCCAAGTCACGATGTATTATATTTCCTTTAAATTGTCGATCCGTTGTTCAACGCGTCATTATAATTTACGTGTGTATTATTATTTTATGGTGTATACATATCATATTATCCCCACCCACTCAGGATAAAGTGAAACAAATTTTCGCCCGCGTCGATCGCTGAATGTTTCGTTAACTTATTAACAGCTATTAATACATTAATGCATATTGTATATACAGTAAAGGGAATTGAGTTATCTTTATCAGCATATTGTTATGCTGCTTTAATTTACTTTGATAATTGTGACGCGCTCATGTGTTATTTTCCTTCGTTTTCAATAATTGTTATTTGCAGAGTATTTATTCAACAATAAAGACTGGATAAAAAAAAAACACACATTGCGGTTTATGCACAAATTATTCGTGTGATATTCTAATTGACGCATGGCTTGCGCAAAGACGATCAAACAAATCATCACGTTGGCAGGTGGGGGAAAAGGAAAACATTATCATACTGTACAATGTTCTCGATTGGGGGGTTAACACAAAGACGTATGATGTGATGACGATAGTGTTCTTACAATCAACACAAATACCTGTTCCTTCTCAGAATGAGAAATACAAAGCGAACAGTTTATTTATTGAATTATATCTTTTGTACTCGTAGTCGTATAGTTCTCGATGCGATCTGCACATTGTAAAATAATAATTATCACATCTAATACCATGCATGTTGTTCTTGATTTGTTAGGATTGCCCCTTCCTGCTTTGTATCGTTTTTGTATCATTTTTTTTGGGGGGGGGGGGGGGGGTGGGGGAGGGACAGTGGCGTACCCGGGATTTTTTCAAGGGGGGGGAGGGGTTATTTTGTCAGACAAATTTCTGTCAGCGGGGGGGGGGGGGGGGGGGGGGGTAGTCGTAGAAAATGTTCGAAGCCGAGACCGATAATTTTTGACATTTTCGAGACCGAGACCAGGTCCAGTCCAATATTTTCGAGGCCGAGACCATGACTTGGGTGAGAATCTTGTAAGCGGGGGGGGGGGGGGGGGGGGGGTAGTCGCAAACAATTTTTTAAGCCGAGACCGAGAATTTTCTACATTTTTGGGCGGAGACCAGGGTTATTCGCACTTTTCGAGGTCGAGACCATCGATAATGACGGTCGAGACCATTAAAATGTGGTTTTGAGACCAGTTAAAATTTGAAAAGGGGGGGGGGGGGGTTCAAACACCCCAAAACAGTCATTTTTTGGTCAAAGAGGGGGGGGGTTGAACCCCCCCCCCCCCTCCCGACCCCCCTGGGTACGCCTATGGGGAGGGGGCAATATACCGCCGTAGGTACACCACTGAAAAGGGGGAGGGAGGAGGCTAGGTAAGGTTGCATCTCACATGCTTGAGACAGTATATTCGAACTCTTCACTTATTTATTTGGACAAAAGATTCGGGTTCTTGTGGCACCAGGCCAAACTTGCAAACCACTTTTAGGCCAGATACATTATTAGCCATATTAGCCCCTGTACAAAATATATTTAAAAACCCACCCACATTATGCCGTGGTCATCACACACGCCACCTTATAATTAGCCAGTCATCACATAACTGAGGGACTTTTGTTGGTTATTATTTGTATTTACAATAACACTAAATATACGCCTAAAAGATTACCGGTAATTAAATCTAATGGATTTCTATCAATCGTCTCAATATCATCATGGGTAATTTTTTTGCAAGAATTTTGTTATACGGCAGCGTTTGTCGATCACGAAATAAATTGTGTATAATTTATTTTGTTACATTGACCTATGGGTACGCGGGGGGGCACATCTGCG